>LD347573.1:35467-49647 GCA_001465055.1 Ptychodera flava
GGTGGCTGTGGTTGATCATGATTGACCATGAGTTTTGGCCATGTTTGACCATGTTAGACCATAGTAATTTGTGCCATTTAACAAACATGGTCGTCTATGGTTGACTGTGGTCATATAGCCATGGCTGACCATGGTTTTTTGGCAATGGTTGACGATGGTAGACCATAGTAATTTGTGCCATTTAACAAACATGGTCGTCAATGGTTGACCATGAATTAACATGGTACACCATGGTCATATGACCATGAACTAACATGTTAATTCCTGGTTGACCATGTTCACTTTCGCCTGGGAGACCCAGTTCTGAGTAGAGTGTATCAGTTTGTACAGACCGGATGGTCAGACAGCGGTATTTAGGAAAGTCTCAAGCCATATCATACACGTAGATTTGAGTTGTCTATTGAGCAAGGCTGCATTTTATGGGGAAGCAGAGTTATAATTCCTTCGGTTTTCAGACAGAAAATGTTGAAGGAACTGCACTGGGAGCATCCAGGTGTGTGTGGTACCAAAGCTATAGCACGTACTTGTGTATGGTGGCCCAACATGAATAAGCAAATAGAGGAAATGGTGAATGAATGCACTGTTTGTCAGAGTGTGAGAAATTCCCCATCTAGTGCTCCTTTAATACCATGGAAGTGGCCAACACGACCATTTCAGCATGTACATATTGATTTTTGTCAGAAGGGTACAGATTTCTTTCTAATACTAGTTGATAGTCATTCAAAGTGGATTGAGGCAAAGCATATGACCTCCACTACGACTCAACGTACAATTGATGAATTACGCCTGATTTTTGCTGACCATGGTTTGCCTGAGGAAGTCGTTTCTGACAACGGCCCACAATTTACTTCCGCTGAGTTTATAAGAGGTTCATGGAGTTAAATGGTATTAAACATACTTTGGTTCCTCCTTACCATCCTCAGTCAAATGGTGCAGCGGAAAGTCAGTGAAAACGTTCAAAAATGCATTGCTCAAACAGGTTTTTCAAGGTATCAAGTGTATGTCTGTAAAACACAGATTGGCAAATTTTTGTTGAGATATCGTATAACACCACATAGTGTTACGGATGTATCACCAGCTGAGTTAATGATGAAAAGACAATTGCGAACAAGGTTGAGTTTGGTAAAGCCAGATCTTGCCAAATTTGTTGAACATAAACAATAGAAACAGAAATTCTATCATGATAAGTCTACAAAAGATAGGGTTTTTGAGTTGTATGATAGAGTAAGAGTACGTAACAAAAGACCAAATTCATATTTGGAAAAGTGGATTCCTGGTACTATTGTAAAAGTATGTGGTCCGAGGAGTTACATTGTGCAAATTGGTCATTCAAAGACATATGTTCATATTGATCATTTGATCAAAGCACATGATGATGTGTCAGATGTTGTTGAACCAGAAATTGTTATACCTGAGTTCATTGACCAAGAGGTAATTAACACAAACAAAGACAAGTGTTACTTGTTCAGGTGCTGATAAATCAAAGCAGACAGAAAGCATTATTCAGAGTTACAAACCAGATCTTAAGTCAGTCCAAGTGTTGTAAAGTCTCCATTTCAATGTGTACCTGTTAGGAGATCTCAAAGAGTGAGAAAGCCCGTCATCAGACTTGATCTGTGAGGTTTTGTATTACACTACTGAACAGCCAAATGTTTGAGGGGAAAGCAGTGTAGTATTTTGCATATGTAATTGGATGTATTCTGCTTTGAGTTCTTGCACGAGCCTGCGAGCATGCGCAGTACAGTTCAATAAAACAGTTCCTAGCCCGGGAACATTCAGTTTACCAGAGCATCGTGTCTGTCTAGTAGTTCTTGGATGAACCAATCTTTAGTAATATATCCCAATATATTACAAACTTGACAATCATTTTTCACAAAGAACATGCATAAATTGCCGATCGCAAGACAGGAAGTAGACAACTTGAGTCAAGTACAAGCGAATGCCTGATCGCGATCGCGCGACGACAGCACACAGGTCTCGATCAGATAGACTTTTTTACACAAGTTTCCACGTCTTCGTCTTGACTGTGAACTCTGGTAACCAGATTGTAACCGTTGAGACAACAGTATACAGTTAATATGCTAGTTAAACGTTCCAAAAATGGATTAAATCGCTAATTACCCCTCTGTGTTTGTTGTGTAAATACCACCCACTGCTGGCACTAGGCATTTGCCAGTTCAGTGTATAATTTCTTTCTATTTTCACACGATCTGCAATCCTAAACATATTCAAAATTCCCAAAACTGACTCTAAATATTTCAACTTAGTCCTGGTGTAAGAAAATTCGCAGAAAATAGTGTGCGAGTCGGACTTCTTGGTCACAATGTGTGACGCATAGGTCGCTTACAGATTTCCGATAAAGGGCCTGGAAGTGAAGATATCCAGACAAACATGAACAAAGGCCGATAATTTATGCAAAAAACGTCAAGTTGACACTTTGAAGGCGCACTGTGCGAAAACAAAAGCGAATTTCAAAAATCCGGGACAAGGTTTTTTGCCCAGTATACCCAGCCATCGATTTCCGTAAACAGATCACCAAGGCCGATTGGAGATTTGTACTTACACTTTTTTGAGTAAAAAAACTAAAAAACATGTGTTTTTGAGTAAAACAGCCGTATGCGCACTGTTTTTGAAAAACTAACAAATTTTCTGAACTCTTCGGTGACCGAGCAGATAAAAGAAGTACCACATGTCGGGTGTGTGACCATTGAAAATAAGTGACAATGAACCTGAGTCGCTTCCTTAAGACAATAAATGCTACCTACCAACATACATGTATATCTGGCCATTCACTGGCCCAAAATAAACACAATTTG
This sequence comes from Ptychodera flava, assembly GCA_001465055.1. NCBI lineage: Eukaryota > Metazoa > Hemichordata > Enteropneusta > Ptychoderidae > Ptychodera > Ptychodera flava. The sequence goes on from LD347573.1 coordinate 38,284, forward strand.
TTAATGAATTGAGCTTTTTTGTGATTGAACACGTCTTATAAACTCAGTTGCTGATGAAGTGTTTGATTCACAAGGAATTGGTGTGGAACTGCACCTTGATAGGGAGGCCCATGACAGGTGTCAACATTGAGATAAAATCACTTATTTGAGGTTGCACAATAAAATTTTGAAAAAAATTTACCAGGTTGTCTGTGCATTCTTTTAATATCTGTAGTATAGAAAAAGTAGTGTGAATGTTTCAGAGGTGAGGCCAACACAGAAGTTTGAGAAAATGTGGGCTTAAAATTGCAAATTAAGCAATTTTCAAAAATCTGAGAAGGGTGCAAAACAGGACAAATTCACCACTTTGGGATCAAATATTTTAAAGAAAAGCCACAGAATTTAATGTTTCTAAGTATTAGTCTGTCAATAATTACCCAATTTCATTATAAATTATAAAAAAAGTTCACAAATACGATTTAATAAAGAAATTAATGCTTGTGAAAATATGAAATTAATCATTTCCCACCATTTGTAAGCACACACCGCTACACAGGATATGGCGTTCAAGGAATTTAATAAGCAACAGTGGACAAATACAAAGCAGTGATAACCTAATTACGGAAAATACAATGTCAAGCAAAACTATGAAAGTAAAATCTAGGCAAAAAACCATTCCAAAACTAAGCACAAAATAACTCAAAGATTGGGTGAGGGGTTTCCGCCAGTCTGCTTCCCCAGGGCAAAGGTTTGGGTTGCAAAGTTGTGTTTGCAGACCTTTGGAAAGCTGAAAGTGAAAGTGGTTCCACCGGGCCGGTGGAGACCACTTTCTTAAGTGGGGGTACATGCAATGGACGGCCCACAGTGGGAAGCAGACTAGTGGAACCAAGGAGGAGATGGGGTTGGTGGCAGGATAGCTTGGCAGACAGCCTGATGGCCTAGAATGAATGAACTTGGACCAGAAGCTTGAAGCAAGGCTTAGGTCAAGTGCCGTGCGCAAGAAAGATTGATAGCTAGATAGCGGGTGCTAAGGTATCTACGTCAGCAGATGAGTAGTTAGATAGCCAGTATTAAGATGTCTACGTCAGCAAAATGGAAAGCTGGAAAGCAGGTAATGAGCTGTCTACGTCAACAATGCAAAGTGACTTCGGGACATGTTTGTTCTGCAGGCGGCCTTGCTCCGTGGACTTACAAACTAGATTTGTGTTAACACACAATTCCTTATTTTGTAAGCACACACCGCTACACAGGATATGGCGTTCAAGGAATTTAATAAGCAACAGTGGACAAATACAAAGCAGTGATAACCTAATTACGGAAAATACAATGTCAAGCAAAACTACAAAAGTAAAATCTAGGCAAAAAACCATTTCAAAACTAAGCACAAAATAACTCAAAGATTGGGTGAGGGGTCTCCGCCAGTCTGCTTCCCCAGGGCAAAGGTTTGGGTTGCAAAGTTGTGTTTGCAGACCTTTTGAAAGCCGAAAGTTAAAGTGGTTCCACCAGGCCGGTGGAGACCACCTTCTTGAGTGGGGGTACATGCAATGGACGCGTACGGCCCAAGCGGAGGACAGTCAGACTGGACGGAGAGAACCCCATGAAAGTGTATGTATGAGTGTATGTTTGTAGGAAGTATGGATTGGTGACGCTCGAAACCAAGTTGACTCACTTGGTTCGAGATGAAAGTATGGGACTCGCGGCCCAAGGGGCAGCAGCACGGCTCGGGCCCGGGAGTTGTGGGCTCACGGCCCGAGGGGCTGCAGCACGGCCAGGGGGGAGTTATGATCTGGGGGACAGGTGCCCCTGTGCAGCCCAGCATGAGGGTGCAATGATGTTTGGTGCTTGTGCAATGGGGGGGTGACGCTCAAAACCAAGTTGACTCGCTTGGTTTGAGATGAGAGTATGGGATAAGAGCCCTGAGGGGCGGCAGCACGGCTCGGGGGAGTTATGGGCTCACGGCCCGAGGGGCTGCAGCTGGGGGGACAGGTGCCCCTGTGCAGCCCCAGCATGAGGGGTGTAATGTGGGTGACGCTCAATGGACTCCGGTCCCGAGGGGCTGGCAGCATTGCTTGGGGGGAGTAATGATCTGGGGGGACAGGTGCCTCTGTGCGGCCCCAGCATGAAATGGTGTGTGGGTGGCAGGTGGCTCTGCGTGGGATGAAGGTTGCAGGTGGCCCTGCGCGGTCCCGACAGGTCCGAAATGTGGTGTGAGTGCAAGACCGAAAAGAAAGTGGCTACCGAGTGGCTAGTGTCTCTACAAAAGGCCCTATGGCATAGTCGATGATTGAGATGCGTGACGCAGCAGACTTTCTGGTGTCTGAATATAAGTACGGTAACAGTCACTGGACCACCTGCCAAGAGTTTCGATTAGGTGGTCTGGAAGGTGGGCGTGTACGGCCGTGGTGGCTGCCCCAATGCGATATGAATGTCCAGCGTACAGGTGGTGCTGAAAGCCAAGTCGCGAAAGTAAGGAACGGAGCAGCGCAGTGAATGTCTCGCGGTTTAGCGGTACTCTTTCTGGCAGGATGAGGAGGGGTTCCTGAGCTAGGCGAAGAACACGTTTTTCGGCGGACTTTGAGGAAACGGTGGATTGTTGTGACTGGGCATATATTGTTGTGACTTGGACAGAGCTTGAAACGATGACGGGTTTGGTCCGCTTTGGATGCCCTAATGTTCAAAGAAAGGGCATTCGGATGGCTGTGAGTGTGGGTTAGAACTTGCAGGTCGCGAACACGCAGGTTATATGCGGTTAAAAGGAGTGTCCGGAGCAGGTGAATTCGCTACAGCGGAGGAACCGAAGAAGGCTAAAAGGAACGCAGATTCCAGCAGGAGGTCTAAATATGGTCAGTACACGGTCGAGCGGAGCAGCAGGCACAGATGTCGCAGAAGATCAAATGAAATGGGTAGCCGAGAGCGTGCACGACGATGGTCCTTGCAGCCGTTGAATTCCCCGTAGCAGATTCCTGGACGAGGTCTACATATGGTCCGTACACTGTCGAGTGGAACAGCAGGCATGGTCGGCGCAGAAGATCAAATGTAATGGGTAGCTGTTGGCATGACAATGGTCCTGCAGCCGTAGAATTCTCCGTAAGGTGTACTGGAGATGAAGATGGGGCTGGTTGTTAGTTGCGATCAAGGTGAGTGGATTTGGCAGACCAGCCATTATGCAGTGATGACGGGTGACAGCCAGATAAACCTTGATGGTGGAGTACTTTAGGTGAAAGTAAGTACGCAGTGGAGGACGAAATAGAATAGCAGGTCTTCGGAGATGGTCGGATAATGAGGTGTCTGTACATGTGCTGTACACTGCAGAGAATTGTAACCAGGATCGTACTCCGGGTGCCCAGTGCAGCAGAGGGAGCTGCTTGGCAAAAGCGTGTCATGCTAAGGTATATGGTATAGACATGCAAGGAGCTGCGGTGAGTTGTAGCGCTTCCTGAACGGTGCATATGTAGTTCTAGCTGAAAGGAGCAATGTTGCTGTCGTGTGTAGACTGAAGCTCAGCTGCAATGGGTTGTAGGGCTTCATGAAATGGCGCATCTGTAAATGAAACAACACCAGAAAACAAAAACAGATTTATTAATGTACATGCCCTGTGGGGGTGCAAATACACCGTGTCACGTCTAAGGTGTACGCGTGTGATTATCTCTTCAAGGTCATGTAATTCTGATGATAAGCAACAATTCTTTGCACCTTGCATTTTCCTGAAAGTGGTATCATGATCATCAGCATACAGGTATTTCACGGTAGCTTTGTTCATGGCTTCTGTCATATTTGTCAATTTGTGTGCTCCACATGTGAAAGCATGAATTCTCACTTTTTCAGCTTTTTCTGCCTCAGTCATTTCATTCCATGTTGGTAGCAGACGCTCTAATTCTTTGGTCTTCATTTCACACAGTAGTTTTGTTAACTTTCCTTCTGTAGCAGCTCTATCTGACATTCTTGCTTCGAAGTTCATTACATTGTATGTTTCTTCCGCATCTTGCAAATTCATATCTGTCCCTAGTCTCTGAAGTTCAGAGAGTAACTTCCGAAGATCATCGGCTGTATCTTCAGCTTTGCCTCCGGCAATGGGTGTGAGACCAAGAGTGAATACAGTTCGTGCACCGCTGTCACATTCATCATGGCTGGGAGACAAGACTACTTTGTGAGTCAGCCATTCCAGCTGGCCTTTTGTAGTTTTATCTGTCATGTAGGCAACGTCTTTCTCTTCTGGTTTAGACCATTCTACTAATCCTCTCGATGTGGCAAGCTGTCCTGCTTCACACTTCAATCTCTGTGCTGTGGATCTTTTTGGCAATTTGACATCTTTCAAATCCATGGGGGAGATGTATGCTAGTACTGTTCGTATGACAGATTCTATCTGATTTGCGCTGACTCCTAATGTCAGCAGGTGATAATACACTAGGCGTATTTCTGTTTTGTACAGGCCGCCTTTCTCCTTGCCGTTGGTTTCGAGGGATGTCAAGTTCTGAATTGTTTCCTGTAGTTCTTTCTCTTTTTCTTTCTCCTTTTCTTTCAACTGATCTTTCAACTCACTGACAATACCATCAAAGAAAATGGCAGCTGCCTCTCTATCAATTTCTATATATTCTTCTGCTTCTTTAATTCGTAGTTTCAGTGCTGATGTTTATTTTTCCTTTTATGTCATGCACTATAGGGAAAAAGTGCGTGACTACAGCGAGAAACTGACGCTTTCTCGCAATTGGTGAGAATCTGTTCTTATTCTCCCCACTGTCGGTGAGAAAATTTTAATCTCCACTGGAGATTGGTGAGAAATGGACTCCTTGGCGAGAATCAAGTGTGAGAACAAATTCTCACCAGTGAGAATGGAAATTCTCACTAAGTACAGCGAGAATTGACATTCACTGGCGAGAATCATCAAGACTCGTCCTTCATTGGCGAGAATCATAAAGACTCTGAACGGCGAGTCTTCATGATTCTCGCCAGTGAATTTGAATTCTCGCTGTACTTAGTGAGAATTTCCATAATCACCAGTGAGAATATGTTCTCACACTTGATTCTCGCCAAGGAGTCCATTTCTCACCAATCTCCAGTGGAGATTAAAATTTTCTCACCAACAGCAATGAGAATAAGAACAGATTCTCACCGATTGCGAGAAAGCGTCAGTTTCTCGCTCTAGTCACGCACTTTTTCCCTATAGTGTCATCTGTGACTTTAACTGTTTCTTTTCATTTTCAACATCTTTAAATGTCTTTCCATTCTCTTTGTCCTTTTACATTCTGTAAAGTGATCAATATGGAGTCATCAATCAGAAACATTGCTGCATCCTTCCATGCTATTAGCTTCTTCTTTGTTGACGTTGCTTTCCTTTGACAGTGTTCTAATTTGTGTTTGCATGTTTTTGATTTCTGCAGAGTCATGTGCAGCCTTCTCATTATCTTCCTCAAACTTTTTTAGTCTCTCAAGCACAACATCTCTTTCCTGCAGAATATCTCTCACTTTCAGACCAACCGCTGCACGGTATCTGTTTTTTTCAGCAGTCACTAATTTAAGTTCCTTCTGAACTCTATCTGCTCTCATTTCTGCTTTTCTTTTGTCTTCCTTGAGTTGGGATTTACTTGGTGATTCAGAGTACTTAGATCCATTTCTTAAGTACACATTGTCAATATTGCTAACATCACAGTAAGTATGTGGCAGATCACTTCTGACATATGGATGGCCAGTATTGCAGACATCATGGTAAGTGTAAGGAAGATTGCCTTGGGTGTACAGATGATCAGAATTGCTGACTCCATTGTTAATGCTTGGTTTGATCACTTGATCATACGGCGGTGGTAAAGTATTATCCATGATGTCCATCTGCATCACTTCATTATAACTCGGTGGATTAAGAGTAACAGCTGGTGACAATGTTGGCCTCAATTCAGGAATGGGAAACCTCTGGGTCCATGTAAGGTGTTCCGAAAGGTAAGATATTATATTCCCATGCAAAGTTGCTGCATTGTTCTGATTTCTGTTTTTCTGAAACTTTCTGATAAGTTGTTCATACTTCTTATTTATCCTTGTAAACTTTACATGGAGTTGTGTCCCTGTCCTATCTGCCGTGTTGACTGCAGCATACTGCTGCAGCCAGGTAAGAAGGAGAGTGAAGGGGTTGCAGTTAAACAGCGCTCCAAATCTTTTACAGGTGAAGAGTAGTTCAAGAATTTCTCTGTGTGTCAATGCAATATGAGCACTATTGGTACACTTTTCCATCAGATAATTCTAAAACAAATAAAAAAATATAATGAAACTAACATTGCTACGTAATCTTCTTCCGATTTTGGTATTTATCTAATGTATTGATTCAGCAAAGCTTGGTGAATTTTAATGAAAATGCAGTAAATATAACCCTGGTCATATTACATAGTAGGCTTTGAATTCATAAGCAGAATAAAAAGGGAAGTATAAAACTAAGCTGTTCAATGTAGCATCACCAACCTTTACTTCAATAAATATTGTTGTTCATTAACTTACGATGAAAATTCAAAGCAGGCTCGGAGTTATTTAGAAGGCACAGAAAATAGACTGAGGACAGATTAGCGAACCACTGCACAAATAAAATCGTCCACCACCAGTATGCAGTGTCACAAAATCATAGGAAAAAAAAACTTACATCAACAAACCGTCTATCCAAATACGGGAGTGTAAGAGTACACAAGTCATGCATCTTCACAGTCATTGAACCGAACCGAAACTGATGAAAAATAAAATGAACAAGTCATCGTTGATGACACAGTCCCTACTTGTAATGGGTACTTTGATTAAAAGTCCTCAGAGAGGATAGAGTCCTCTTCATTAATTAGGTCTGTGATAAAACTACTTTGATATAGATGGCACTCAATGGCCAAGAATGAGTTCCATGGTGGTGAAAACAAAACCAAGGTAGGCCGCCATCCTAATTACAAAAGGTCATTAAATGAAAATGAGTCAACTAGGAATTAATCACCAGGATGTTGCCAACCAACTTTGAATAAATTGGATGAGACGTGCCTGAGTTATGGTTAGGACATGAAAAAATTGTAACAAAATGTCCGCTATGCGGCAATATTGGATCATATCTTGAAACAAATTGACGTGCATATGTATGACATAGGTTAATGTCCTTGTATCAACTTTGAATAAAATCTGTTGAACCATGTCTGAATTATGGCTTCATACATGAAAAAATTGTAAGAAAATGGCCACATGGCGGCCATATTGGATCATATCACAAAACAAATCAATGTGCATATGCATGACATAGGTCAATGTCCTTGTACCAAGTTTGAATAAAGTTGGTCAAGATATGCCCGAGTTATGGCTCTGTACATGAAAAAATCGTAACAAAATGGTTGCCACGCTGCCATATTGGATCATGTCATGAAACAAATTGACGTGCATGTGTATGACATAGGTTAATGTCCTTGTACCAACTTTGAATAAAATCGGTTGAGATATGCCTGAGTTATGGCTCCGTACATGAAAAAATCGTAACAAAATGGCCACACAGCAGCCATATTGGATCGTATCACAAAACAAATTGATGTGCATATGTACGACATAGATCAATGTCCTTGTATCAACTTTGCATAAAATCGGTTTAAAAATGTCTGAGTTATGGCTCTGTACATGAAAAAATTGCAATAAAATGGCTGCATGGCGGCCATATTGGATCGTATCATAAGACAAATTGACGTGCATATGTATGACATATGAAGTAATCCTAGTACCAGGTTTGAATGAAATCGCTCTAGGCATCTCTGAGATATCTGCGTGAACGAACGGAAAACACGCACGCACGCACGCATGGACAGACGCACGGACGGACAGACGGACATGACCAAACCTATAAGTCCCCCCGGATGGTGTCCGTGGGGACTAATAAATCACTTAATTATAGAGAACTCAATATAATATGAAACTTCAAACAGTCCTTGTTAAACAGTCATCGATCGAACTGAACAGAAACTGATGAAAAATAAAATGAATAAATCACTAAATTATTAAGAACTCAATATAATATGAAACTTCAAACAGTCCTTGTTACAATGACGGAAACAACAAGTATAAAAAATAAAAATAGATGGGGAATGCTTGTTACGGTATGATTGAAAACCCGGAAGTGATTAACGGTTTGGCGGTTTTGTGGTTGTACCAGTACCAACGTTGTGATCGACAAAACGATTCAATATTAGACAAATCGAGACAAAACTGAAACACGATTGCCTTATGCTTGCCAAATGACACCATAAACCTACACAGTATACCATGTACTTTCAAAAAAGGCAACAAAAACAACACTTACGTGTAGGGATTGAAGCCACGCTGTACGAGGGAAATGCTTGGCGCCCGTCGCCATATTAGTTTTGGTACAGCGTATGCCGTCGAGTCGGCGGAACATTCGATCTGCGCAAACATTTTTGAACGGAAGAATCTGAAATTTTGAGAGAAGATACTCTGATAATTAAAGAATCGAAATACATGTGTTCGTTTTTCAAATTATGAAAATCAGAAATGCCGTAAATCGAGAAAATATGCATTACTTACAGAGTCTCCTGCGTGATCAGGCTGCATGTATCAGCATGAGGACATCTCTCCAAATAAAAAAAGAAGCCAAATTCTTTCAAAACATCTCATCTGATTGGCCAATATCCTTGTATATTTGAAGCGGGAAGGGGGTTTAACACCCAATCACTCTGAGTGTTTTAAAAACAGTTTACACAGTTGGCCGTTGGGGACGCCATTTATGTTATTGAAGCAGGTCACGTACGCCAACACACTGCCCAAACCAGTTTCCTCCGATTTTAGACCTTTACAGCTGTGAGTCGCACAAGCAATGGTAGTTCAAAACAACTTTTTTTAAGAAGAAAATACTTTTATTCTTATAAGAAAGTGTCACATACAGAATGTTACCATTCTTTTTTTATTAATAGAGGTGTAAAAATTGCCTAAACAGGCATTACCACAGTGGGCCTCCCTAACCTTGAGATTCAATGCTTTTGTTCTGTATCTGGTTTCGTGGTCTAGTATCTCCTTAACCCAAGCCACTCACTAATGTTTGAATAAATTGTCTAGTTAGACCTTCACACTTAGTGAATTGGATATTAAGCAAAAAATCAAAATCATTTAAAAATTACCTTATTCAGCTTGTTAGCATTCCCTGTACCCACTATGATATCAATGGACTCGGTCAATTGTCAACTATTAAGTAATGCATACTACAATTATTCATGATAAACTATTAAAGGACCTAAGATTCAGATTATCATCACTAGCAAATCAATCATTTTGTTATGAAAACAGGAAGTCATAGATACCAACAAATTTTCATTGTATGTTCAATGTGGACTAATTAAGTAACAACAAAGATGCTGAACACAAATACGCTCATGAGGAAATTATCAAGATATATACTAAAATCGCGACAAAAACAATATCCACAAATGGCTTTAAGAGATACAAACATTAAGTCACCAAAATAGTACATGATTATTAAAATAAGTTAGATTAATTATTCACATATAGTGTATAATGTTCCTCCTAGTAGTTTCAGCAAAATTGGGATGAACTATTAGTTCAGCTGACCTAGCTGTTACATAAATGCAAGACAGCCAAACATTCCATGATCACACCTCCAAGTTCACAAATGGGGTGATGCTTCGTAAGCTAAAAATGATTTCGTGTCTGATATACTGTGAGACATCTTGTTCAACTTTGAGAAAAAGAGATCCAAAACCTGATTTTATATTCAGAATCAGGTGCCACAAAGATAATAAAGACACTATCCTGCTCACATCCTTAAGTTTTCACCAATCTGAACTATGTACTAGTATACTCTAAGAGCAATAAATTTGTCATTATGACACTATCAAGTGAAGGACACATGTCAAAATAAGGTAGCCGAGCTCACCCCATGACGCAATATCCACTGTTTCAAGACTGACATCATATATTCAAATGTATCATCATCCTGACTTATATACTCAGTCTTTCACAGTTCCTTTAAGTTCGTCATCTTCAAAAAAGTTGCAGAGTTAGTGTAACTCAGATATGGCTTTAATTCTGATGAAGGTGATCACTCCCATAGTAATTTCCATGACTGTCGTTTCCCAATAACTGATAATTGGAAAAGGTAGCCCTGGTGATGTGTTTCCAGTTTTCAAATATCGGATTTCTCTGCAGTCATAGGAGCTGCAAGACCAAGAAAATCAGGAAGTCTTGAAGTTAAGAGTTACAAGTGTGCCCTTCTTCTGATTAGACAGTCACAGTTAAACCTATTCATAACACTCTTAATTTGTACTGATTATTTTTCAGGCAAGTAGACGTTACATTTTTGAAAACAATTGGATATTCAGCAAACAAAAGAATTGCAAATTTTTGGTGGCTAATTTCAAACTATGTAGTATTTCTTGGTCTTCAGCTCCCAATGTTCAAATCATGTGTTTATTCTTACAAACTAAGGGACTGGTCAGTTTCTTTGGCCAGGGGGGACCAGTGGAATCATGGGGGGAGGGGCAGGGTAACCATGTTTTTGAATTGCCCAATGGAGGGGTCAGTGTATTTTTTAATTTTGACACGGGCTCATACTTGCCTAAAATGCAACATGCCAGCCACGAATTTTATCATTCAGCTGCATTTACCGTGCACCCTTCAGGCTCATAACTTTAATATTCAGACATATTTTTCAGCCCTTCGGGAGTGTCACTTTAATATATCAGACATGTATATATCAGAAATATCTGTTTGTTTAATATTTTTTGGTACACCCTTCCGGCATGCTACTTTAATATATATCGGACATATTTTTCAGCACACCCTTCCGGCACATGACTCTAATATATCAGACATATATATCAGAGATATCTGGATGTTTAATGTTTTTCAGCGCACCCTGACTTTAATATATTAGATAAATATGTCAGAGATGTCTTGTTTTTGCAAATTGAATGACTGTTTTTGCAATACCATTATAAAATATGCTTTTCATATGAAAAGCATGACAAAATGACAAGATATTTTTTGTTCTCATTGATGCCACTATTTTCCTTTTTGCCACAGGTTTTCTGTGAAAAGGTCCTTTTTTTCATGACTAAAATAATAGTTAACAAGTCATTGACAATGACATAGTCCCCACTAAACTCTCAGCTGGCCTGCACGACCCGTATTAGTCGCCGGTTTAATTTGGGGGGCATAGCTTCTGCAGTGACGCCGCCACAACCACTGCCGAAGCCAGCCTACCTGACTGGCTCACAAAGACACTGAGCAGATGGAGGAGCGACGCGTACAGACCTACATCAAGACACCACGGGAGACCCTCTACGTAACACTCGTACTAAGGCACTCGCGGCTGGCTAACATTTGACACAGGACTCTGTTCTCGCTGGACAATTCCAATGATGG
>LD347576.1:0-10395 GCA_001465055.1 Ptychodera flava
GAGATTTTAACAAAAGGGATATACAGACTCTTTGGAAAACTTTTCAGGTACAGGCTGTTTCAGCTGTTTCGCTTTGTGATAGGCGATATACCCGAATTACTCTCGGTATTCAGAGAATAAATTATCGAGAGAATCAGAAAAGAGAGCGAGAACACGACAGTATGCGCAAGCCATTGTTGAACGAGCGAACAGTCAGGAAGCTTCCCTCAAAGTTCGAACGCGATCATAACGTTCAAGTGGGGTATCTGTGTTGACAGAAGGACTGCTAATTTTCTCGTTGTCACCTTGTAGGGAGGCCTAGATCTACGGACAACGTTTCAGGCACCAAAATTAGGCCATTTGCAGGTCTGTGAAATATCGATGACCCTAGTTCTAGTTGCAGTAAAATCGATATTTTCAGTGACCTCCTTCATACATCAGAGAGACTTATCTCATGTCTTTGATTGCGTGAGGGTGTTCTCAAAAATGAACAAACAGGAGGATCACATAACAATCTTAATGTTAGATTAGTGTTCTAACGATCATCAAATGGTGATATTATATTGCCAAACTTTCAAACGTTTCAGCATTAAGAATAAGGGGACCCCTGGTAATCTCCCCATATGTTCACTGTTTTACAGCTACCTTGTCATTGAACACGCACATTGAATAATGTAGTGACTGCAATCTGTGTACTATATACATCAATACACTATGCTCTGAACTTTGGTAACTATATGAAGTCTTATACCATAAGATTCGCGTTATTGCCCTTGCAACTATATTTCTCCGTCCAGGTGGCGCAACCAAGTTTGTTGACTTCTTTTATAGTTGTCAGTTTCTTCCTTTAATCTTTCAAAATTGTATGATACGTGAGAAAGTTTCGGCTGTGATTTGAACATATGAGTGGCGGGCTTAATGAATTTGTTGGCTTAAACTTTATACAAGGCAGTGTGCAATAATGAGGAAAACATGCAAATATCATGATGATAGGCTAACGACAGTTTATGCGACTTTGTTTTACGGGGAAATTGGACCTCTATTGTACACACAAGAAAAAGTGAACGAAAATGCACATTGCAGAAAACGCAATATTACAATATCGTTTTGCTGCTGAAACGTAAATCTTGATTGATTATGATTCCTGTCGAGCGAGCGGTGGGGAAGTCCAGTTACAGACTTGGTTTATGGCTGTATGCTGCTCGATCCTGTTCCCAGGGTATCACCCTAAACTCTGGGTGTTGTTGCTGTAGCCCTGTTAGACTGTCTTAGCAGAAAGACAGTTCATTCCAGTACTCCGTTGTTGCTGAATAGTTCGAGTGGGCATACTTAGTATTCAAGGCATTCCCTTGCTGGGTGGTGCAGAGCACCGTTCCGGTACGTAAAGTAAGAGCATATAAGTTGTAGCTGTTTAGCAGTAGAGCTGTTGCTGTAGATCTAGTAAATTAAAACTGTTGCTGTGGATCCTGTTGAATGCAGTATTTAACCATTAAAGAATATAAGCCGAATGGCAGAGAGTTTTAATACACGACTGCCAGTGTTTTATTGGCCTGGGTTGGGCCGTTAACCCCTGCAGAACTTTTCCGGCAGGTACCATTAAGTCAGAAACCCTTACAGGGCCCCTCAGCAGTGTACTATTACTCAGGTCGGCTACCAGTTTAGTTATCCTGTTAAGATACACTCACTGCGTAAAGCCCTGTACGAACCCGACTCACGACACTAAGGCCAGAAAGAGAAAAAGCGTCGCACTGGTGGTAGCGGTGGGATGATATTCAGATTTAGACGAAATAGTCAAGAGTAACACTGGGTGAAAAACTATAGAGGTTTTAGAGAAATTGATGCAGACAAAAGGAAGGGTTGACTGAGATCGCATGCAGACATATGAGTGAAGGCTAGGGCAGCGGAAATTGAGCAGTCTGATAAAACAGAGACGGTAATTACGTTCACTGGAGGTGAACAGGACGGACCCAAAGGCAAGGTCTGCTTGGGTTAATGGCCCAACCCACTGGGAGTCGTGTATTACAGCTCTCTGCTATTCAGCTTATATTCTTTAATGGTTAGATGCAGTCCAATAGCAGGATGTCAGATCACAGGAGAAACTACAGCACAGTGGAAGGCTGTAGTAGGCGAAAGTGGATATGACACATTAGCTTTTGGTTTGGCTTGGGCAGGATGAGCAGAAAAAAACTACAGAAAGGGGCGAAATGAAAGGCCCTGACTATCGTTTCCCTGGTAGCAGTTTTCAGGCAGTGCTCTAGGCACAAGCACCCCTATTGTGAGACCATGGTTAAATTTGGGTAACCGGCTACAAGTAAGAATGAGTATGGAATGCAGTCCCCATACCGACCAGAAAGCAGTTTCCTGAGACAGAACAAAGAGGGCGCGCTTGAGGGCAGAAATCATTCTATGTCTTGGGCTAGACAAAAGGAAAGCAGTGACTATCTAAGATTACCGAATCTCAGGAGGGGATCAATGGGGAGATCCCTGGCTGAGCTGTATGAAAACAAAGGAGCCTATGAAGGTAGCTACACAGAGGGCGCTTTTCCTGCTGGAAGTGCAGATAGCTACATGTCCTCCTTTGAGACACTGACCTGTCTTGATCCAGTGATGGGGCGACAAAATAGAACAGGTGAGGGCGAGAGCAGTCAATTTAGAGGACCTTACCTGCCTGGCGGAAAGGGAAATCGACAATATAGGATTCCCCAGAATCCAGTAAGGGGAGCCAGGCTGGAAAAGCCGGCTGTGATGCCTGACAAATATGATGGCTGGAGTTCTTCGTGTGACTACTAATGTCACCCACTGTGCAGCAATTAACAGGTTGGTTGCAGTAGAAAAGGGTCATTTCCTGGCAGCTTCCCTGAGAGGCCGTGCCCAGAACATGCTTCCCCGCATTTATGGCTTGCCTGAGGAGATGCAGTATGATGAATTAGTGGCCATATTGGAAGCAAGCTTTGGTTGTTTGGGCGAAGCTGAGTTACGTTTACCCCAGCTGAAATGCAGAAAGAGGATGAAAGATGTAACGCTGGCAGATCTAGGACAAGCTATCCTAGACTTGACTGAGCAAGCGTATCCTGGACTTGAAAAAATAGCCATTGACAAGTTGGCTAGGCAGTATTTTTCCGATGCAATCCCTGATGCAGAAATTTGTGCAGACGTATGTGCAATATACATTTGTTTTTGCATTTTACATCGAGTATTATAAAATTTAAAGATTTACAGAAAATTTGCAATATGCCCAGATTACAAGTTATGAAGAAACATCTGGTAGGACAGTACGTTACCTTGGTCATCATTGTGATTTCACATATATTGCATCAATTTTTGAAAAGTTATACAGAATGTTATATTTACTTTTGATGTATTGTTTAAGCTTGGATCCCAACATCAACGTACATCGGTGCTATCTTGGAATCTACGTGCCAGCAGTGGGGGCGTAATACCTGCCATGATCGGGGTACATGTTGGGTGTACGCCCTCAACTCCTATCACCTGAGATACTACGCAGTCATAATTTTTCTAAAGCTACTTACCACGACGTTCTGTCTCCTGACTTGCTTTACCCTAAACGGCAAAGAGCCAACCGACCGGGTAGAACACGACAACAAAACTGTGGCGACGAGCCCCGAAGGCCATTCCTCAAAACCTGACAAAATGTGGGACTTCTCGCACTGGGACAGATTGATGTATGTATGACAATTATTAAAAGAAATCGTTAGACCAAGTACAATAATCTCAACATTCACATTCAGTGTTTCTATATATATTTCGCCTATTTTTCTGATCTATGAAATGAACGATCAGTTGGCAAATTTGACGCCGTTATACTGTATTTCGCATAGCTAAATCTTGAACTACTATTAAACTAGCGCAAGGCAATGGAATAAGGAATTCTCAATCAGCGAAACAAGAAGGTATGTGACATTACTTTGTCATTTCATTGACTGAAATCAAGCTTATGTTGTTGATATCAGAAATCATATCGGAACTTATCATTTTTTGTAATTTACACATCGTCCCTAGGATCCAAACATTCGTCTGCCTGAACCAAGATGTATGTCTCCTAGTCATCATTTACAAACCGGAAGATTAGCATCTGTAATGCGGAAAAATCAAAACCCCTGTCAGACTTACACATTACGAAATGTACTCCTTGAGAAATCAATTTACCTTATACGGCCCATGCCTATGTAGGCTAGTTTTATAATAAGTCTCGCAAAGCATGTGCCAATAGGCGCCTCATGTTCACAAAGCTGCCTCTATGATGCACTCTTTCAGTACTATTCTCCTTTGCACAGGTGAGCATCAAAGCATACAAAGGGCAAGTTCATTCCATGCTTATGCATTGTTTATACATTTACAATGGTTATATGTAATTCCTGTAAAGAATAGCTAGTTATTATATTTTTTTACTTTCAACAATAAGATGTCATGCAATTCGATATCATAGAAACTGTTAACTTAAAACACAAATATTTCATTGTAAAGATTTTCTGTACTGGGTGAGCTGAATAATATTAGTTTGTATTATTCAACGCGCCAGGTTCTCTCCATTCTTTCTGATGAACATGTGAACTACAAGGCGGTGTTATTTCACACGGATGTGGCAACATGGTATTATTTTTTATTAATCAGTGAAAGTGCTCTGCACTTTCTAGGCGTATCTAAAGTTACACAAGTAATTTTCTATTTACATGACCCGTACATGAATCGACAGCCTAGTATATTCTCTGTAACATCGAACATGTATCCAATAAATGCCAGGCCGCATCTCGACTGCAGTTCTATCTCAAGGAAATAATAGCATCTCTCCTCATCTCAACAAGTCGAGTTTCGAATATCACATATCATCATGATGAAATGTCGTGCAGCAGGAGTGATGAAAATGGTGCATTACTCCACAAAAACAGAGCATAAACTTCGTAAGCCTGAATCAAAGTGGTACAGTTACCACTGTAGTACACAACATTTGGAAAGTCGGTATTCAAAAAACCTCATTCTTTGATACAGCCATAAAACAAATTTCCATTTTTCACTCTCTATCTGCGACCCTATAACGAATCAGAATTTCGTACTGACACAAAGTTGTGTACCTATCTGATCTAAGATGCAATTTGTTATTACAAATGAGAACGGGAACTACTCTTTTAAAGAACGTGCCTTCCATTGTATTGCTTTGATATGCTGTCAAAATATTGAAAAGCATCCGGCAGTGAAGACTTCTAAGTGACACAATGTTCGGAATAAGTGGCTTTTTTAGGCAAACCATATTTCATGAGGAAATAAAAGAATCACATTGAAAAGTATGTCCAAATTGCATTTCGTTACGGATTTCGGGCTTAAGGAAATAACGTTTTAAAGTAATTTTGACATTAATCGCTGCGCATTTGCGAACGAATTCAAATATTAAATTGCGGGAGGTGCACGACACATTTTGCGGACAGGCATTTTTCTAATTTCAGGAGAGAAAACATTTTGTATAGTCAATCAGTGGCATTTCAGGTCAACCATATTTTGGTGTGGAAATCACAGAAAGACATTTTGTTACGGATTTAGTCCTAAGGAAATGACTATTTAAAGCAATTTTTACATAAATCGCTGCGAATTTGTAAACGAATTCGAAAATTAAAATTGCGGGCAGCCATTTTTCTAGTTTTGAAAGGGAAAAACGTTTGTGTGTAATCAACTTTAAATTGATGTTTACGAGTGTTGAATAGCAATATTGCGCATGTAGTTGTTGCTCTTGTGCGACGTGTTCTGTCTTATGGGCGCAACAAAATCAAATATTGCAATATGATTTGTAGCCCCTTATTTCGAATATGCGATTTTCAATGCTGTCTTCAATGCTGGCTTTGACCCGACCTAGTTTACATTTTTAATGGCGATCCACACTACGCCTCTACCGCGACTGTCTATGTTTTCTCAACTGATGCCTGAAATAAATAAAGCCCGCTTCTTTTTCTCGACGTGATACTTTCTGATAAAACTGCAGTGTCGATGCTGAACACTGTTTACTCGGCCAGAGGCTGATCTGACAGTTTGGCACAAGGACAGATGTGGATCTAGAACGACTGTCAGTCGACGATAGTTCCATAAAGGCACTTCTTGATTCTGGAAAAAGTTATAGATATATCAGCAGCTATATCCAGTCTTTATCCCGACGCAAGAGGTTTTTCAGAGCGCAGCCTTGGAAGATCATGCGCTATTGCGCTAAGCATGGCATTTGTCGTGAATCGAGCACGTTCGATAGACGTCACTAGCACCGCTGCAATATCACAGCTAGTATCCGATGTGACTGGCCGTACCGTGTTCGGGTACATCACTCCCCGCTATGAGTAAGTCCTAACGGCAACCATAGGATTTATCTTCATCAAGCCAGGGGCGTCAAGTGTGCAACCTTCCCAAGTTTTTCACTTTCTGAACAAAAGAACTTAGGTGCCACATTCCTGCGTCTTCTCTTGACAATGGCATGAAAGGGGCCCCCAGACGCATTCCAGCATTGGTTGCCAAAGTGCTACAGTCCTAAATGTGGGGTGCGCCATATTTTGTAATATTTTTTGGGATAACGTAGGGGCACTGTGCCACGTAGGTGCCACAGTGCCATGGTCCAACTTTTAGGGGAGGAGGGTGCGCCACAATTGTAAGCTTTCCACGCGAGCAAAGGGCTCAGATGCCACATTTTAACTTTTTTTGGTAAGCTAGGGGGTCCTGCACCACCTCGCCACGGTCCAAAATGTGGGGGGTGCGCCACAATTTTTAGGTTTTCTGTTTTGGTAAGCTGGGGAGACCTCGCATCCGCGCCACGGTCTCAAATGTTAGGTAGCGCCACAATTTTGTAATTTTTAGAGTCCCAAATTAGAGTGTTAAGGCTTCAACATATACAAGTCTTCTTTATTTTAAAGTACTTTGTGCATAGAGTAAACACTTGTCAGTACATCTTCGATGTTAACAAAAATTCTTAGTTCGACTAAGTTCGACTGTTCATACAGTTTGTTCTCTCCCAATAATGCTCTGCGAATATCCAGGGTATGTTTTTTTGGCCTGGGCCAGATGTCATAAGATAAATGAATAGAATTGAGTCATTACATTTCGATAGTTCAGGTCTAAAATGGGATGTATGATTCGCATCCCCTGCCATTTCTCCAAGTAGCTGCCCCGGGGTCAAAGAGTGGTGTTAAGTTTGCGAGGACACAAAGGACTGGAAGGCAGATGAACGCACAGACAGAAAGATAAATACTGAGACAACCACAGTCGGAAAGAAAGGGGAACAGAGTCACATGGCATGTGTTATTTGCCGAGGGAGACAATGGCAACTGACCAAAACAAACTTGAAGATGAACAATGACGATGTCGTGTCATATCTACGTGCCTCAGTTTATAGTACGAGCGAATTTAAGTTTCAGCAGATAAATGCCAAGAAGTACAAAGATCAAAGATAAAGGTAAATATAGTTTGCCATTTCACGCTTAAAGGGTAATTATTATCATCATGATGAAACATTACACAGATTAGATAAAAATTGAATTCGAGAATTTTCGTAAGACAGGAAACAATGGATTGTATAGACTTAGAATGTTTGCAAACAAGTCCCTGTCTCCCGAAAGAACGCTAAAATAAATTAAAAAGACAGTTTCATAATCACTTGCACTAAGTAAAACCGTAAGCCAAATATTGATCCAACTTAAAATTTAGGAGACAGATTCTAAATGATTAGCGATGGTAGTGAATTTAGTGGGCATCCACTTATAGCAAGTGTTCTTGTGAACTGATGTTACACACAGTAGCGAGACTTTAATAAAACGGATATTACAACCATTTTCAGTAATAGAGCGCGAAGCCACTGCAGTGAACTGCAATAAAACTTCTTACACTAATTAGTTTCAGTTGTAGCCGTGGCCACTTTGGTGTTGAACAAGGCTACTTGATAAAGACCAAAAAGTCTGCTCGTACAAAGGCAAAACTAGCTCTGTCTGAGACTCGAGTTGTAAATGAGAGTTTACGATTGGCACCCTGTGTTCAAGATTAAGATACAATGTAACATTACCATGCACTGGTCCATGTACAAATCTTTTTTATTTCAACTTCCCCAGACAAACTGTCTGCATGGGACATACAATGTTGTCGACTTTGCCAGCTGGTTACAGCTAAAACTAATTAGTGTGAGCAGTTTTATTGCAGTTCACTGCAGTGGCTTCGTGCTCTATTACTGAAATTGGTTGTAAGACAACTTGGAGAACCCTCGAGTTACACGTTATTTCAACTGTTTCATTTTTCAATATAAACTTTGTCAAGGTTCCGCGATGGGTGACGTACCCCCATTGCTCTCTGCTTTGAAATTCGAAGAAGGAAATTGTCGCGAGCATCAAGAAGGGCAGCATGGACGCGATAGTGAGCGCCGGCACATCTTGAAAGAACAAACAGTTAGGACGCATATCCCTCAAAGTTAAAAAGAGGGTAAAAAACTTTCAGTTCGGGTATCTTGTGGACAGCAGGATTACTAATTTTCTTGCTGTAACCTGGTTAGATGCCCCAGATATACCGTCAGCGTTGTTAGTCACCTAAATTAGGCCATCTGCTGGTCTGTAACAGCTTGATGATCTGCGTTCTGTGTCGTGCAAGTCGACATTTTCAGTGACCTTCAGAGTCAAAGTCCAACCCACGCCAGATAGACCTATCACCTGACTGTAAACTGGCTTGACTGTATCATTTGGTATCATTTAAGGGACAACGCCGCTCTTTTTGAGCTTTTTTTACATAAATTTAGTTTGATATGAAAAGAAGTCTGTCTTGTTTGACCTCTTTATATATATATATATATATATATATATATATATATATATATATATATATATATATATATATATATATATATATATATATATATATATATATATATATATAAGGATAGTAGGTGTCCCGTACAATGTGGGAATGTGACCAATAAGTTTTGTCGCAGAAAAGCAATTCAGGATAGGAAAAATCCTTTTTGTCTAAAGGTCTCAAACGAAATCATCTGTTGGCATTCAGTAAATCAGTAATTGACATTTTTGCAGTGTTTTACAATCATTTTGTACGCTGAGTCACTTCATGAAAGTATTTCACGTTTTTATGACACCACATGCATGTCCAAAAAGAGCCCTTATAACACAATAATAGGGTAATGGCATAAGAATAGTTTCGCGATACTTAGGCTGAGTGTACGAACTGTGGTTTTAGCTTAGTGCAACTGATCTGTGTTCTTTGTGTTACCTCTGACACGAATGCCAACACTTGCATACCATTGTTGTGTTCGAAGCCAGTGACAGATATTTTTACCAAGGAGTTATGGAGCATCGCACACGTGAGGTCGAAGCCACCTTATTTATTTAGTTATCTGAAGACCCACGTGAGATACAGTGTAAAAACAAAGAACAAAATGATGGTGTTAACATTTTAATGATAAACTGGTCAGTTTGCACGGTCCTACTTCAGAAGAATTGCAACCTAATATCGATCGTTTTAATTGTAAAATTGGTTCAACACATACTCTTAAATCCATTACTGTGTAAAATCATTAAATAATCACATCTATGAGTAAACGCTAACTTTTTTATCGATGATTAAATGTGGAAAGAAACACACTTTCTGTATCATCATTGGAAATCTTACTTACTGCCTATTAGATTGTATTTTATGTCTTTTGTCACTGAAAGTGTGTTAAGCTTTACAGGAGAATTATATCATATTGTAATCAGTAAAAACCTATCGGGGCATTAGGAATGGCTTCGAGCTTGACGCTTTGATCATACAAGGCTGTAGTCTGGTGCATGATGAATGGGTTTTTCACAGTGTCTCATGTACGTACATACCACTTGACCTTTGTGACTCTGGTGGTAAAGAGATCAATATCTTTGAGGATTATGGAGGTAAATGCTATATATTAAAATGTTATCTGGTCATCCACGTTACATTTCATCTGCTCGGTGGCACTGTTTTACATCCTGTTGAGGGTAAGTGCTTCTCCGTGTGTTTGTAGCCGAAATTGTGGAGCAACGAACGAACTTGCCAAATAGATGTCATTATGTCTGCTTCCGGCTTACAAGCCGTAGCTTTCATTGAAAAGACATCAAACTGACTAATAGTTCTATCTTTTGACGGTTGGTTGTGTGTGTCTGGGATACGTGTAATTTTTCTCTTTGGGTTTGTCATTCGGTTTTCAAATCAAACAGTCGCTTTTGTTCAAAATATTTACTCATGCAACCTCCTAATCAAGCAATATGGCCCAATGTTACGTTAAACAGAAGTATGTTTTAATAGAAGGATATATTATCCTAGTCATACCTCCACTAATTCACCATTGTACAGATACGAGGACAACCTAACTCCATATGTGACATATAAGGGACGAAAACCATCGGAAAGGATTTAATTTTAGAAAAA
>LD347576.1:15032-27057 GCA_001465055.1 Ptychodera flava
TCCTCTGGTGATGATTACTGAGAACGTACGAGATTGGCTTAAAGTGAGATTTTCCGACAGCAAGTAGAGTTGTTATCAGTATTCCCGCTGTGACTTAATTTGAATATTGATAAGCAAAGTTAAGAAGACGACAGTAGATGTAACTTTTGATGATTTGTTTCATATGTCAACTTCGAATTCTTTCTCTATTCCCCTCAGCGGGTCAAGACATAGACAACTTTAAGCCTGTCAACTTAGCCTAACCTGTGCGTGTGTTGACTACTTTGCTATTGTTAATTTTAGTCCGGTCTAAAACTTAAATGTAAATAATAACAGTGCATTTTATACATAGAGACGCTATGTGACAAACGAAATACTGGCTGCTTCAACATGATGCTCTGGTGAGTACAACAAGGGTTTGTATTCGCCCTTTAAATTGAAGTGCATAAATCTGCACAAATTAGATTTATGAACAAAACCAGATATTATTCACCATCGTTGTCAATGCACCTCCTAGATTTCAGTTCCACCATCCTTTATCAGTGCAGTCAGTCAGTATACGACTGTAAAGTGCGCCACAATTCGTTTTTATACATGAGTTGCTAGGTAGGAAAGCATTGTGATGCTTATTAATCCCAAAGATCGATCCAGTTATATCAGTTGTAAATGCCAGCTTAAATCAAGTGTTGCACCAGAGTTGTATTTTTGAAAAGAAGTTCTGTCAGCTCTAGAATTTCGTAAAGGCAGCTCCATACCACAATTTTGTTTAATTGAAGAGAACTGTTCTTAAAAAAAGAACGTGAAAGTCATTTTGCGATTTGAGGGTATGACAAGAACTCAGGTCGTAATGACGATACATGGCTAAAGTTACGCAATGTATCTGATAGAGTCAGGCCTATTCATTGTAATAAACCCTCATGTGACAGAGATATATTTGTCTGTTTAATCTTGAACTGTATTGTCAGTATATGAGAACCAAAGAAGAGACACGATCATGAATAAAGGATAGTAATGAATGTCATCGAAGCTATACCTATATACAATTTTTAATGTATAAGTTACTGACGCAGTCGTATTAATAATCGTGTGTGATTCGTCAAATTGGGTATGCTGCCTATCAAAATTGTCAGCTGGTCCCTATGTGGACGAGTTTAATTTTATTTGATATATTTGACAAATTATTCAGTAAAAAGAAACAGAGGAAGCTAAAAAACACTGAAAACAAAATTGTGAAGGTTACAAAGTTAAAAATAGACACGTTGACATAGTAACTCGGACTAAAATTAGCAGAGAATGCAAAATTAAAGAAACAACTTTAAATGCACTGTCTACGTTGTTTTGTTGCAACGAAGAGGGAGAGAATTGTTTTGAAAATAATTGAAAAAACGAAGAAATAAACGCCTAGCTTTTCTTTTTCCTAGTGAAATTTATAATTATTGTAACAGTTTTGTAAAGTGACAAGAATCTGACAAAACGTTTAAAAAGGATCAGGAATTTGGGAATTGGTGTATTCCTGGAGGCTTCATGTAGACATGAAGTCCTTGAAGACATTTCCGTAGCTCAGTTTAGCGTCGTTCCGAGTTCGTATATCATACGTTTTTCGTTGACCTTACCCATTTCAGTGCCCAACCCATAGTGTTCAAAGTGTATTATTCACAAGTATCAAGTATTCGTATATTTGGATACATCCATATACATATATTTATTTATTTCCTTTTATGTCTACACTTGTTTATTTTTTCGATGGCGTCTTTTTTCAGACAGTTATATATAGGTCACTGAGACATATTGTGATTAAGACCCAGACCACATTTTATGCGATAAACAATGAACAAACTATTATCAACAAAGTTTGATTGCCTCGGCGTGCTCGTGCTACACGCAGTGATACCATGGTGTGAAATATTAACGTACAGCTGACCATTGCTCACTCCGTTTGCAATCTTCGTCAAAAGGTACGATGTTTGAAAGGCAATCATTCTCGTTGAGCGTTCAGCGATTCACCTCGTTATGTCTGTTGAGTTCAGAAAGCTGAGCTTTGGATCAAATGAAGTGGAAGTCATTTTGTCACTATTCCATTTAACGTAATTGTAAAAACAAAATTCGGATCGTTTGTCACCATGACAAAGTGAATTAACCTATAGAAGATTGGGGAGAATTGAATACATTAAAATATCGAAAATAAACGTTGTCATGTTCTTCTCAACAAAGCCATCCCTTAATCTTAATGAGCTGTGAGTTCACCTCGAAGGACGCCACCAACGGCTGCAACGACTGTAATGACGATTGTATCCGAAGCGATAATGGCTGAAAGCGAGATTGTCGGTTCAGTGACGTCACATTCACGTTGCGGGGTTGGCAATCGTTCCACTATCTCGATTGAGTTGTGAAAGACATGTCTCTGTGATAATAAAAAAGGGAAAATGAGAACGGATATTTGTTTTAATATAATCTTAAAAGGTCAGGTATCCCTATATGGCACAATGCTCAAGCCTAAGGACATAATATTAAAGGCCAAAAATCTAGAAGATTCTCCTGATTTCAAGACTCCATTCGTTCTTTTTAAAACCGTTACATACACTTATTCAATGACGTCGATATGTGAGAGTCGAAAATCTTCTTTTCTCTCAATTGTCTTAACGTAAAAAATAAGCATAGGGGTAAATTTTATAGCTGGGTAAATCTGACGAAATTTGCTAATACAATCAGACAATTAGAACGTCCATCCCTGGTTCCGTACTTTTTCTTTTAAATGACATTAATCTAATATTTCATTAGGCAATTTGTAGCGAAAGTAAATTATATTTACGTTTGAAGTCCAAACCGTCTCGTACGGAAGTTAACAAGGAAACTACATGTTTTTTACATGTAAGCTGTTTACTAATACTCTACAACGCCATCGAATTCGTTGTCATTCTCACATATGACGCGATCCGGCCCGTGCAGTGGATGCGTCAGTCAAATAGAAAATGATAGAAAGTATGGCAGTGCCTGAAGAACAATGGATTACATTTTCAAACTAGGAGAAATTGATGCTTGCCTGAGGGTACCTTTGGCTTTTGATTTTATGGTTACACACATACCCCCTAGGATAATGTACATTTCTACTGTTCATCCTCGTTCCCTCACAGTCTTTTATTCTTTTTTTATTAAGTTCAACTAGACCCGCAATCCTACTTTCATTCGGTAATAAAAAGAGAAATAAGGCGCGAAATTTCTGTTGTTTTTTTACCATAAAGACATTCGGAGCAATTCCTCCCAATGAACTACTCCGCTGGTAGCCCTCTTCGTTTGCGCGTTGCAATCGTTCTATAGCCTCTGCTGTCCATTCAGTTATGTCCAACACGCTTGTTAGAGACCAGCCAGCCCACTTTGGAGGCGATATGACTATCGGATTCCACCAATCCCTGAAACACACGTCATTGGCCAATCAAATTGTGAAAACCTATCACAAGAAGTATTCAAATGTAAAACAATCACGTGTCACCCCTTAGTTCCATAGTAATCAACCTTTCTGTGTGAGCAACAATTCTGAAAACAGTATCTGTAAACAAGCACTAGTACGCCTGATTTAAACAAGAGGCGAGGAACAAGATTTTTAAAAATGCAGAAATTGTAAGACATACTGAGTCACTTCCTCTATGCCCACGGCAGCAGCAGTCTCATTCGCCTCTGTAAACGTAAAACAATAGTCCATTGCGATTCTTGGATACACATATAAGAACGCAAAACACATCTCATTGGTGGTAGGTAAACCGCCCTGGTGGAAATAAAATATATCAGTATTAGTTATTGTAGAAGTAATAGGCCAGGGAAGGTACTTGTACGGAGCCCAAAATTATACTCTCTTGATATTTGACACTGTTGGCAGGAGTGCAACCTTCTGTCTCGTACTCAGTATACCTAACTAAGTCTAGTATATATTACTATGGTAACCAAATTATCATGGTTTCCTTTACACGTATTAGCAACGACAACAATATTATCAAGAAAAACAACAACAACAAATCAGTGTTTTTCGAGTTTGTTATGAAAATAATATCATGACAAACATAACTGACAACAACAAAATTTCTAAATTCACTTTGGTATCACTTACGTATGTCACATTACTTCTGTCCATAGAATCGTAGACACATTCTACAACGACGTCGTCTCCCTGCAATTACAATAGGAGTGAGAGTAAGAAGGGTAGATTTATGAGTGAAGTATGAGTGAAGAGCGCCCCCTGACTACCATTTCCATCATAGCTACTTCCTGAATTCAGGACGAAACGCCTTCACCTTTGGGGACACCTAGCAAACCACGTGACTGAGCGGATGAGGCTGGCATGCAGTGCCACGGCTGTCTTAGCATGCAAAACGCACACGCTTGTGTCACAATAAGGAAGGGTTCAGTTTTATGGCCGAAAAGAGCCGGCAAAATCCAGGGGTGTCATATGATACTGGGAAACCGCAGAAGGGGGTCGTGCTGTTTTCTCACTGCATATATGTGGGGGGGGGGGCAATTGATTTTCAAAAATGCCTCCTGTTGTAATGCCATTGTTTCAAAAAAGTATTCCAGGAAACAAAGATGACAGCCAGAGCGGTTTTATTCTCTGAAGTCAGTACTTTATGGTCTGAATACAAGTAAATATCTTTCGTCACATTTCGTATGCTGTTTACTCATTGACTTGGCAAGTCCATACCAGCTTGTCTTACTGTAACTTTTACTTTTGAATGGGAAGAATAGACCTGCTTTAGCTTAAGTTGGGCAAACCATGAATACAAGCTATAATACATGACTTGAACTAAACCTTATACATCAGTCTATATAACGCGAGGCATATGATACTTGACAAAAGTAATTTTTGGTTTATTCCGCGATGGATTTGTATCAAAATAATAAGATTTATATACGATTACACATTTATTGCACTATGTTTACATGAAGTTTAAATACCAACAGCTTCCTCATAAAAAGTTTGGAAAACGTATATGTGTGCAATAGGCCTATAGCTTATCCAACATCTTGCACATTTTGGCCAATACTGCATTATTTTGTTACTTGACAACAATTATTTTTACTCCGTAGTGGATCTGTATCAAAGTAAGGTATACATAGGATAATAAATTTATTGCATTATGTTTATTTGAAGTTTCAATGTCTTCTGAAAATTAAATGGACAGTGTTTACTCATGAGAATTGGTAATCCTACATCATACAGTATGTGTACATAGGCCAGTATCGAGCACAATATGTGGTTACTTACGGTAGTATGCGCCTGAATGAAGCTTTCAATCATTCCTTTACCAAATCAACAATAAAAATCCAACCCAACATTTTGCGATATTTGAAATTCAAAATGGCCGCTAACTGTGTTAACTCTTTGGGGGAAAATAACATTTTGGATTTTCGAAAAGCTAAGCCGGTGAAAGTTTTCTTTCTCCAAGAGCTTTAAAATGAGCCGCTACAAGTTGTAGATCAGAAAATAATTGTAGAAATTTGAGAGTCCGACTATCTGCTCCCCAGGCGCGTTCTATCTTAAGCTGCAAAAGCGTCGATAACGTTGGTAAAACAGTTTAACGGGACCTTCCGAGAGTTAGTAAACATCCTCGAGGCACATGATAATTGAAAGTTTGCAAGATCGGTTCGATATAAGTTCACGCACTTCACCAGGTTTTATTAGGATACATAAACGAACTAACGCGAGGTGATTGCGCAAAGAGCAGCGATACATCGTCCACTTACCGGTTTAAGAATGACCTCCTCGGAGAGTCTATGCATTTCTTGATAATTGAAATCGTAATGATCATCTTTCAAAATCACACCAAGTTCCTTACCGCGGCGCAGGTGTCTAACATCGACCGACTTGCCGAGCAGGTGGGTGTGCAGTTCAACGGCGAATACGTTCACGTCTGTCACCTGACCAGTCACGTGATCGACAAACCCCTAGAAATGTTATCGGACATGATTAGAGGCATAGATTTTTCATCAATGGCTCGAATATAGTATAGATTATAAAATGTTTCTTTTATTCAGTCCATCATCCAACAGGCGTTAGCCCAATTACAGGATGAGGTAATAACCCACTAACCCCCAATGGAACACTGAGGAGTAAAGTGCCTTGCTCAAGGGCACAACACCGTGCTGGAGTCTCGAACTCACCATCCTCCGACAGTGAGTCCGTTACTCCGGACCTACCGGGTCTTGAACTGGGTCTCGAACTCACCACCCTCTGACAGTGAATCCGTTACCCTAACCACTGGGCCACGGTGCCTCCCTAAAGTGATTTACTGTTTCACAGTAATTATGGACAGTTTCGTGACAGATCGGGACAGGGACATTTCCAAAGTTAATTTTGTTACCGCTGTGGTCGGTCATCAAAAAATATATAGGCCTATAAAAAATACACACACTTGTATATATATATATATATATATATATATATATATATATATATATATATATATATATATATATATATATATGTATATATGTATGTATAAAATAGATAGATAAATAGATCGATAGAGTTATTATACTTTAAAATTATGGAACATTGTTCTAGAAATGTCAAATTCCAAGTATGCTGAAAATGGATTATTTCTTTAGAAACGTCGGATTCAAAGTATTTGGTACTTAATAGTCAGAAAAACCTTAATCTTCATCATAAAGAGGAAGAGTTTGTTTTTTGGTCTCTAGTTATGCTGTGAGCGCATGTATTGAAAAGTGTCACTTTTTTAAACCTTGTAACATACAATTAATTATTATCCCTTCAATAGTTTTAAGTGTGTTACCTCTTTGGTGAGCTCCGCTAAGCAGTAGGCATAGTTTCGGAAATTCTCAGCACCGGGTGGAATGACCTGCTTGTTAGACACATCTTGAGCGATGCCCAACACACCTGCATCGTGAAGTCGGAGTGTTGGCGTGTAGAAAATCCGGATGCCTGAACTGTCGTAGATGTCTGGAAGGCGAAGTAAACGGGCCATCGGGGTACAATGATACATTATGAGTTAATATTCCTCTAAACAATATAATTCATTTCACAGACACTGAATGCGCCATATCAACGACCATCACAGCTATCTTAGCCCTCTAGGTGCACTCTCTGGCGAATTTGGTAGACATGTACCAAACTGCGAAACCAGAGAGCACAAACTCTAAATCTTTTTATAAATTTGGTTTAGGGTTGAAACCCTATATTCTATAAAATGATAAAGTCAAAAGTGCTAATGCCAAACACAATGGTCAAAATTCTACTACATTTCACCGAAATTTTCTTGGTCAAAAGTCTGAATAAGGCGAGAATTAGAGTTAAAACCACCGACGGCACATTCGTGTATAGCCTTCCCACATGGAAGTGCCTTACAACCCCGCTACAAGGCTTTCGGATACAAAGTACACAACTGAGGTGTCGATGATGCACGGTGCCCTGTACATCGAATTACACACCACGTGATCACCGTTGCTTATCAGTGACAAGGCTGAGTGAACTTTCGGGATCCAAGTGTCATATAACCTCCAAACTCTACGTCTTTGAATGTGCCTTGACAAACTGGTAAAAATCAAAGGCCACCTTTAGCCCGTGTTGGTGCCTCCTTGCAGAGCGCCATCACTGTTTGGAGTAAGGCGTCGATAGACACCAAGTCAGCACCGCTAGCGAATACATCTAGATGATGTCAGTCTTATTTTGGGGAGGCAAACTCTTCTTTTCTTTTTTTTCTTTTTTTTTACTTTTAATGAGCAAGTTTTTCGGCCAGGTAATTTTCATCGGAGCTTAAATGTATGAAATGAAACTACATTGGAAATCATAGCAAACTAAGGAAAAAGTATTTGAAAAGCTATATGGGACAGTTTAGCATACTTAAACTCACCTGCAAAATTGGTTGACAGCATTTCAATTACGACTCGTATGAAGTAGTAATTGTTGGCAATAAGTGTCGGTGTGAGATGTTCCCTCACAAGGTTGCATGGTCGCTAATAGCTTATGAGAACTGCGTACTTGAACTATGTATATAATTCATAACCTCTATTTAAACAATTTGTGCCGCAGGACATGCGTGTAAGTTTGACCTGGTATTAATCTGCGATGAGTTAAATTTATTTTATTTACTCAAGAGGACACTATAGATTTAGGGTAATCTCCTGAAGTCGGAATGGTCTTGTAGTAATAGCCGTTGTGATCTGTACTGATGAGTGCAAGACGATGGATATGAAAGCGATGCTGGGGTCCCAAAGTGACGGTAGAGAATATATTACTATAAATTGCACCCCTTTCCGCTGCACCATATTTATCTCCTTATGTAGTCATCCTTATGAAGGCGAAACTAAACCTTAAAGGTATACGGTCACCTGTTCCAATTTTGCCACAGTTACCATGGAAAGAGAAAAGCTAATCAATCTTAGATTTTAAGTGGGTGGCCGCTTTTTAAAAACAGCGCCTCACATGGGCATTTTGAATACCAAGGAACGCCTTTTTGACCATATATGGGCGTTCCTTGGTATTCAAAATGCCAATGTGGGGGCGGTGTTTTTAAAAAAGCGGCCACCCGCTTAAAATCTGTTATTGGTTAGATTTTCTCTTCTCTTGGATAACTGTGGCAAAATTGGAACAGGTGACGGTACACCTTTAACTTTTGACCAAGATATGCGGTAGAATGCTCTTCGTGTTTGCCTTAATCGATCAAGCAACATACTCTCTGCCAGTCGAACTGATAAAAGCGACACACATGCTTATGCCAATTCAGCCATGTAGTTCATGAACTCGTTTACTTACTGTTAATTTCTCCAGGGTTGTCATAATGTATTTCTAACATCACAAAGGTCGGGTCACCAACGTCGCCCAAGGAAAACCCAGCGCGTTCTGGGAAATAAAATTCCTGTGAATAGCAGCAGTAAAATTTGAACCGATTTAAATGACAGGTTTTAATGTATACTTGCATTGACTTGCCACGGGGATGAGCATACGAGCTTTGTCTGATCTGTGTGTGTGACATGTCATCCAAAGATTATTAATAGGTATGTTACAAAATTATTTGATCAATTAGTAAGTAGGTATTGCTTTGGCATTGTGTGGATGGAGGGGTAGGCAGGTAGGTAGATAGGTAGGTAGGTAAATAGGTAGGTAGGTGGGTAAGGTAGGTAGGTCGGCTGGTAGGTAGGCTGGTAGCTAGCTAGCTAGGTAGCTGGGTAAGAAGGTGTATATGTTGATAGGTAGGTACGCCAGCATGTATGTATGCATGCATGCATGCATACATGCATACATACATACATACATACATGCATACATACATACATACATACATACATACATACATACACACACACACACACACACATACACACATACACACATACACACATACATACATACATACATACATACATACATACATACATACATACATACATACATACATACATACATACATACATACATACATACATACATACATACATACATACCGAACTGAAAGAATTATTTCATTCGAGGCTCCGAGCAATAAAATATTCCGAAGTGTCCACATCCTAGTCGGTAGAATGTACATGTCTTCGAAGAAGTTATTTTTCCATAGCAAACAATATGTCTATAAAAAAACTGACGTGATCTTTACAGGTTACAGGTAGACTTAACAGACACAGTACTGAACAGCTGTGAATTGCGTATAACTATCACGGGTTTGTTTACCTCGCCTCCGATCGCCCATGCGATAACTACAGAGTTACAGTTGTTCCAGTCTTGCGGCATATTGGGAGTGTAACACTCATGCCCGCTTCCGTGATAGGCTGTTTCGTTGAAGGCGACACGACACTGATATGCTATGATGTGATGAACGTAAGCTTCGTTGCCGGCCTGGATGACGGGCTTGTACTGAAAATAATACGGGGGGAGTCAGGTTTGCAAGTTCTTCAGAAAGATAATATTCCGACAAATGAGACCCTTAAAGTATAGGAAGACTAGTCCGTGTGCCGAGTCTTATAAAGTAAATATTTAACAGGACAATAGCTGTAACAATCGATAAAATGCCACTTTTTAGTTCTGTTAAAAGAGTAATGTGCATTGTTCTTCTTTCTAAAGTATTTGAAATCCAATAAGAGCATGATTTAGATTGGAAATGTGCCGTATGACCCGTCAACTTTTGCATAGTGTATTTTCAAATCAGGGGTGAATCCTGTATTGCACGAAAACCGGTCTAAAACCTGACTCGTGTGAATTGCAACCTCTATTCTGAAGTGGAATACATTCGTTTCAAATCGGAGAATATATCTCAGTTTGACAGCAAACAGATGAAGACCAGTCGTTGTGTGGTCATCTTGTGGCCAGGATACAAACCATTTATTTCATCTTCGCCTTTGTTCGCCTTCACACAGCATTAACTAACGTGGATTGGAGGCGAAAAAATAACTTTATATTCAAAGAAGCATAGGTTTTTCAGCAAACCGTATTTGAATGAATACAAAGCAGTGTGTTAAGATTTAAATCAAGGAGGACTTGCACTGCAGCATATCGTAATTTGCATAACATGTGATGTTCAGGTTAAAAGCTCGAGCGAACGCTAGTGTGAACTACAAACCCTTTATCAACAACGGCGACGATGGACAATACACACAATCTACAAATCTACACCTTTCAATGCGAGTCACATGTTTGCAACAAAATACCAGACAACAAAGAGCTACGTGGAGCTTTCATTCTTTCTTCATCGTTTGAAGAAAATGAAAAGAAAATTTCGTTTTTTGATCTAGTACGATATACCCCTTCCGTAAAAGCTGTAAATATTCTAATTATTGATTCCCAACTCACCGCTACCATGTGATGTTTTGAGTCCAACTCTGGCAGCTTGTATCCAAGACATAAATAAGTCGTGTCCTTTGCAGGAATTAGATACTGCAGAAGAAAAGGAAAGTCATTAGCAAAAATTTTATCTTTTAAAACTAGTTTTGACTCAAAATGTAAAAAAATTACGATCGATTAATTATTCATATCACATTTGTTCTCGAAAACAATGTTTAGTTTCCAGTTCACTTTTTAATTAAAATATTGTTGAAATGCGCATTTTCATGATACAGCGATCACTTACGTTTTGGTTCAAAAGGTCGTATGTGACGACATCCCCTCCGAGATCGGGGTCCGATTCCCCCGCCACTGTGAACAGCCGCAGACTCTTTGAACCCCGATGGGTGTGACGCAAGAGTGACTCATCGTCTTCTGGCTCACGTGAGTGGTATGCCCAAATCATACGACTTGTGTCTGACTGTTGGTGGTGTTAAAGAATAATGACTGTAAGCAATAATCCTCGTGATCTTGAGCTGTTGTAGTGATGAGAGAAGGTATAGCTATCCGCAATTGTACAGGTCACTATCTATAGTAACAGAGGCATGTCGGGATACTTCGAACTTAAGAAGTACTGGGCAGTTTTCAAGGTGACCTTTTCTGAATACCAGCTCCCATTTCCCCGAGAGGAAAATCAACGACTGATTTCGACACAGCACAGGTGTCAGAGCGCTCTTCGACTCCAAGTGTGATCTGCGAACTGCGAAGTTTCGACCACAAAAATGTTTTCGGTGACGTTCAACCCTTTATGTCTTCGCTCAGACATCGAAGTGTGTCTGACAGTGTACCGGTGATTAGAAATCAGATATACAAATCCAGAGATAAACATGAATTAACCTGTGCTACAAGTTTATCAAGGGCAAGCTGACCGCCGAAATGATTGTGGTCTAAAGACCTTCAACATTACCGCAACTCACAAAAACATTTGTTTACTTTCCTATTTGAAAGTGTCACTGGATCCATTCTATTCGATTTACAGAATTTACGGTGTTGTGTTCTGAGTCGACTAGTGTTCACTATTTAATTTTCTGTCGACATTCTTATGGTTCTTAATATTATTAAACATTTAATTGGCAGTGCAATAAAATAATTAATTTCAAATGTTGTTTGTCTTTATTTTCAATATACTCGTGTCTGTCTGTCTGTCTGTCTGTCTGTCTGTCTGTCTGTCTGTCTCTCTCTCTCTCTCTCTCTCTCTCTCTCTCTCTCTCTCTATATCTTCTCCTCTCT
>LD347576.1:51827-65006 GCA_001465055.1 Ptychodera flava
GATTCCACGCCATTTTTTTATTTTCAAGTCACGTGAACCTGTTTTCACAAAGCTGTTTGACTGCAAATGTTTTGTTCTAAAGTTTTCCGTGCATGATTTCGACCTCCAATCGCAATGTGGTCCATCACTCATACGACACTACAGACGTCACTCACATTGTTGTTGAGGAGGTCATAGGTCATGACATCAGGGCCCAGATCTGATTCGTTCTCTCCAACAACAGATAAGAGTCGAACGCTCTTGGTGCCACGATGAGAGTGACGTAGCATGGGCACACCGTCATCCGGGTCATCGTGGTGGTAGGCCCATATCACACGGGTTGTATCTGACTGGAGGAATAAATAGGAAGGATAAACGTCAGAGTGCATAACTAAATTTATGTCCTTTCTTCTACCGTTGATTATTTCTTTTCGATGGTTTATTTTTTTTTGAAAAATAAAACATTTCATTTTTCCCCATAGATTTAACAAAAAGATGGCCGCCATTTTGAATTTCGAATATCGGTACATGTTAGTTGATTTTTGTCTGTGAACCAAAATTTGAACGATGATCCCTGATTTTTGTTGCTAATTTTGCAAGAGAGTGGTTGAACGTTTCCTTGTGGAAAGTTTGAGCAAAAGTTTAAGTTTCGAGGCGCATGCAGCCTTAGGGATGATTTTTAATTTAAACTTGTCATATTTT
Organism: Ptychodera flava; assembly: GCA_001465055.1. Classification (NCBI taxonomy): domain Eukaryota; kingdom Metazoa; phylum Hemichordata; class Enteropneusta; family Ptychoderidae; genus Ptychodera; species Ptychodera flava. Next base: position 52,509 of record LD347576.1, read on the forward strand.
TATTTCTCAGACAGTAACATGACATTAGTGTACAACACATGGAATAGAATACATAATTCATCCAGCCAATATTGACCATCGAAAGATTGTGAGGAACTGCAGTGCAAAATATCGTTTATTGATCAATTACCGTAAGCAGCCAATCGTGTTCGTCGTCACAAGTGTCAATCAATCTCTCAAATTTCAGAATGGTGAAGTCGTCTTCTTCTTTGCCAAGCAGCAGTTTGTAATCATGCTTGTCGTCAATGATTGGTTCAGAGTACGCTGTTGCATGACGGTCCTACACACTCAGAGATGGGAAAACATGACGTCACCAAGTTTGCGTTCAACACCGCTGTTTCTGAACAGTAAGTTCGGTCGTCTCATAAGCTTATCAGTAATGATTAATGGTTCACGACTAGTTCAGTGAGTATCACTCATTGTTAAGTATGATTTATAGTGCTGGCGACCGATAAACGCCATTTTAGGTTTTCAAAAATCAAACACATTAGAGTTGTTTCGTTCATGAAAAATCCTTCCGAACCACATCCTACTGTAAAACCCTACGGGGATGGAGTCCCAAAATTCGCTGGTTTTTACAAAGCTATTATATAATATAATGGTGATTATTGTAAGATATTATCTTAATCTACTAATTTTCACGCTTGTTGCTTTAAAAGTAGTCGCCTCACCGTAAACTTGACTTCTCCGTTGTCGAGCACCCAGCCGACGATCATATCCGATCCCGGCATACCGCCGTTGGGCGAAAACCCGAATCCGACCCAGCCTGTCGTTCTGACGTGAACTTCAAAGGTTATCTTCTCTTCGTCGAATTTCCAGTACATGTGATAATCTTCATTGCCGTCCAAGACGACATTGTGGGTGTAATCTTGGAGCGTTGGGACCGGACTCGACCCGACAACTACCGACAAAGACAACAGAAAGAGAGCAATTTCCCTTGAAGGTGTCATAGCTTTGTCTTCTATCTGCCTGAGACCCGCAATGTGCTAGTCATGTGAATGAAGTATTTGTGAATATCTGTAGGTGTGGCCCCGATAGCGATAAATTTTGAATCGTCGGGAATAGAAAAAAGGCGCAAAGTCATCCCAGCATACATTCATTTTTACCATAAGATCTATTAGCATTTTTATGATTGGTCACCTCTGCAGTCACGAGTTAGCTGAGTACCTATCATACAACTGCGTTGCGCATGCGGGTGGCTTTTGTCCTTTTGAAAATATGAGATTATTTTGGTCATAGGTTTCAAAACTTGCTAAGGAGAAAATAAGTTCATAGCATGTACGATAATTTGTTTTCAGTGAAGCTAAGTGACTCTGATTTTGCAAGGTCAAGGTGCTAATATCGATGAAGGGGTACCTTGTAATATCCTAGAAAGAAGAGAATTGTATGATGACATGTTTTCTTTCTGTCTTTTTCCAGTACTATGAGAGAGGCAAACGTTGAATTTATTTCAGTACAGGACCCCGGCCAATCGTTCAGAGTATTTACAGAGAATATAATGTAAGCGGTGGTCAGTGAAGTTAAAAGCTGTACAAGCATTTTAAAGCATTTTAAAGGTAACATGGACAAGAGAGAATATTCGGTTTATTCCTCTTAGGTCAGGAGCAGTATCATCTCGACGTTTAAAAACTGACCATAAATACTCAGAAAGTTGGCAAATCATGTTTGGTGTTTGAGATGATAAAATTCTAATCAACTTTTCACTTTATGGATTTAACCTCAGTGACCTGGGTATGTACTCTTCTCAAATTATCATACCTCCGTAAAGTGGACAGACAAATACAAAATGGAATTCATTTTCGACAGTTCGAATATCTTTTGCATTTTACAATAAATACATAAAAATCTTTAAATACCGTCCTGTTTAACAGTTAAGTTTGTGGCAAGAACGCATCGAAAATTCGACAGCACAAATTCACATCTACAGTACAGTGTTAATTTTGATTTTAAATGAGTTTGTGTCTTGATGTCATTCCTATATATCTGTAAAATGACTGATCCTCTATGTAAATATACTTGAAAAATGTCTGGATTTTCAACTTGTTCTTTAATCCAGGCGTTTCCAAAAACCATATGTATAAAGTAAGTAATTTTTTAATTTGAGTTGCCCATGTCTCTCTACTGGCATTATGTAAGCTTCTTTCACGCTAAGGGAGAGGTATGCTGTACTGAGTCTAAATGTTGGCCATATATTTTTGTCAAGCTTAAATGCACTGTAAATTTTCTGACATTTCCTCAATCTAGCTAGATGCGTATGCTGTGAATCAAATCGGGCGAAGAGTACCAATTTCTTTGTTATTGATGGTGACCAAAGTATGGTTGTCCTCATTTGCAACAACACTGTCGTTTAATGTAAGCACTTCGGTGTACAAGTTTCATGTAACCTTAAGATTCTCCGAGTGAGCTTCCTAAATCGTGAGTCGATTTTTTTGTAAATTGGTTTTAACTATTCGGATATCACTGCGGTGTCAATTAAAATGAACAGTCCAGAACTAGCACAGAAAACGACACGATCGCCCATTTGCACAGTACTTCTGCAAAAATTTGCTGTTACACGACTGCATTTTTTGATTAAGTAATCGGCTGCAATAAACTTGCCTTGAAAAAAATTAAACGCCGATTTTTTGCCAGAAGTGTATCAAGCTAGGTAAGTAAGATTGATCAGGCGCATAATCGTAACGCGTTTCAATGATCTGCAATTTAAGCACTTGGCATTCTGTTCAAGCACCACATACTTTTGAGTATATCGTCAGGTGATCATGTTGACCTCTTCTATGTTCAGAAAGGTCATTGTACCACGGGGCGATTGCACTAAGATCTGGATATGGCAAGCTACATATTACATCGATGAGTAATGATAGAGTTCAACTTTTAAGGTAGTTTGCGCCTCGAAAATGAAAGACTAAACTGTTGCTCAAACTTTCCTCAGAACCTTTCAATTATCCGCTAAGACTTCCAAAATCAAGAATAAACATCACGGTTCATCGTGCAAATTTTGGTACTTGAGCAACAAATTAACCAATATTTACCGATATTTCATATTCAAAATGGCCGTGTGTTATCGTTTGTTATCTCTATTGGGATTTTCGATTTTTACAAAACTAAGCCGGTGAAAATTAAACTTAATTAATGAGCCACAAGTGATAGGATAGAATAATATTGTAAAGGTTTGACAGTCCGCATATCTGTCCCTGAGGCGCATTCTCAAACAATAAAAGTAATGTCATATGTTGTTGTAATAAAATGCAAAGAACATAGCTGTGGACAGGAATGTTTGATTTATCAATTCATATAAAAGCCTTAGTCTACTTATGGTAGAACGCACCTCGGGGACAGATTTTCATGCTTTCAAACTTTTTTAATTCTATTCAGATCTACCACTTGTGGGGTTTCATTTTAAAGCTCTTGGCGAAAGAAAACTTTTCACCGTCTTAGTTTTTCGAAAATCGAAAATTTTATTTTACTCCATAGAGTTAATACAGGGATGACTGCCATTTTGAATTTCAAATATCTGTAAATATTGGGTAATTTGTTTCCCTTGTACCAAAATTTGCACGGTGACCCCCGATTTTTATTCTTGATTTTGAAAGAGAATGGTTGAAAGATTCCTTGAGGAAAGTTTTAGCAAAAGTTTAAGTCTTTCACTTTCGAGGCGTATATCACCTTAATAATGCGCTATGCCATTCTATCCGTGCGGTACTTCGATGGCCTGAAGATCTTAGCTAGTCTAGTACCCTTTATTATCAAGTTTAAGGGCAAACTTCACAAAATTATCGTACGTACACCAGACTTTGAGTTTTGCAACTTTCAAAAGTAAGAAGATAATTTACTCTTGAATTGCGACTGTGACCGTGGAAATCGTTAAAGTGTGTACTACGACAGTCATCATCAGACGATCGCGTGTTTATGACGAAGCAATACGTAATGACGTCTGATGACGTATGAAATGTAGGACGATGAGATGTCAATCTTGAAATTATTTTCCCAGTCCTCAAGATAGACAAGTAAGATTTTACATTTCGTTGGCAAACGATACTGATCAGTCTACCGTTTGCCATTCTTGAATATCTTTAAGATTTTGTCAGGTTTAACGGGTCAGATCCATGCATGATTTTAACGTGCCTACACAATGCATGAGATCGACACAGCTGACTTACCAGGCTGACCAGAGCTGAAAACGCCCTACGACAACGACCTGTAGGCAGACTGAACTATCACTGTCATAGATAATTGAAAGGAACATTGTTATACTATCGGCATACCAAGGTTTCCCGGTAATGAGATTTAGTAATCTAGCGCCGTCAGAAAGAAAATAGCCAGGTCAAAAGTCAACTTAGGTCAACTGTAAAAACTCGAATCATGTTACATTACACAAACAACTTGGTTGTCGCTTTTTTGCAAAAACAGCAAATTCACGAGACGGCGTAATGAGTCAGCACGCTCTTTTCAAGTTTGAAAACCCGATGTAGATGAGGAAATATCGTCAAACCTAACGGCATTTTTGTCATGCTCAGTGCCGTGGTCGTAGTTGCAGTAGTGTTTGTTGATCATATCGGGTGCAAATTGAAAGCATGCACTGGCGTGTGTGTAAGTGTTCTAGTTAGATTTCGCATATACCTGTCGAGATACGAATGGTTCTTCCCTACGAATATCAAATACTTTCAGTAGCAATTAAAATGTATTTGTTCTTTTTTATTATCCAGGCTTACAGATGTTGAGAAAGATGCCTCGCGATGGTCATGATCTTGTCATTTTTGAACACTTTCGGACTTATGATTACGCTTAATTTGATCATGCTCCCGAAAAAAACCATGAAAACCCCTATATCCATGGCAACAAGTGGAGTAATTATGCAACATCATCCGGGATATCAAAGTTGACATAGGCAAATAATGCTTGTAAAGGGTACACGGAGTACCTTTCAATGATTACTACAAGCAATTAATGATTGTATAACTTTTACTAATGTTGTCCTACTTTGCAGGTGATGCTGTTTCGTCACCCTTTCTCAAAGTCTAGGTGATTAATTTTTTCATGTTTTTTTAATCTGTTATCGCAAGTAAATAAAATATTATATTATTATAATAAAATATATATGCATGCATGCATGCATACATACATACATGCATGCATGCATGCATGCATACATGCATACATACATACATGCATACATGCATACATGCATACATACATACATACATACATACATACATACATACATACATACATACATACATACATACATACATACATACATACATACATACATACATACATACATACATACATACATACATACATACATACATACATACATACATACATACATACATACATACATACATACATACATACATACATAATGCAAAAATATGCTGTAGCAAATGATAATGGAAAGAGCTTCAAACAGCCAGTCGTGTTTCTCATTATAGTTTCAAAACAATGTTATTAAAATTGTGAACAGAAAATACAGAACTGAGATTTCACAGTGAAAGTTGATCGTCACGTGATGATGAACTCTGCCAGGACTAGAACGGTAGCAATACGGTTGAACGGTAGGTATGTGATATAGTGTAGATGACGTAACATGAATACAAGTCGTACAAATGATGAACACAAGTGTATGAAGTCCCAAACGTTTGTGGGCTGTACTTGCTTTATGTCCATCTGTTTGATGGCATGTGTAAGGCAAGATCCCTTGAAATTTCTTGGAACAGCTCTTAGAGTTTGTCTGACCTTGACGGAAAAATAGACGATTTGCAGAAATATGTCCTTTGGTAGCACTGCTCTCAAGTGAATTATGACGAGCACTCATATTGTGTAATTTGCATAACATAAATCAACAACATACGAACGATTAGTTGCACTTCATTTTTAATAAGAAAGGGTAAGTAGTATCTTGCATCAAAAAAGTCGGTTCTCAGAACAAATTCGAGACATCATACTGATTTTTGTTTCTGATTGACAACAGCAGTATATTTAATAATCAAGAATTAATGTAACTAAGTCTTTAACATTGAACGTTATTGATTTTAACAGGGAACAGTATCAGATCATGCTTTTACGACCTTGGCTTATTATTCTTTTAACCGAATCTGGTCCACTTGAGAATTTAGACATTTGTATCGTCCAGATGTAATCGCCGAGCAGCTTCTCAGAATGAACAATTTTGAAATAATTTTAAAGATGTACATCGGTCTGATTAGCGTTGTTGTATTTAAGGTACTAAGTGTCTCGAAAGTGAAAGACTTAAACTGTTTCTCAAACTTTCCTGAATAAAACTTTCAGCCATTCTTTTACAAAATCAACAATAAAAATCGGGGGTCACCGTGCAAAGTTTGGAACTAGCGAAACAAAGTGCCCATTTTACGATACTTCAACTTAAAAATGACCGCCATCCCTTTGTAATTCTATGGAAAAAAAATTGAATTTCGGATTTTCGAAAAACTAAGAGGTTTAAAGTTTTTCTTTCTCTAGGAGCTTTAAAATGAGCCCCCACAAGTGGTAGATCAGAAAAGAATTGTAGAAAATTGAGAGTACGAATATCTGTCCAAAGGCGCGTTCTGCCTTAAAAGTAGAATGTGCCTCGGAGACAGATATTCGGACTGTCAAACGTTTACGATATTCTTTTGGCCTACAGTTTGTTGGTGCTCATTTTGAAGCTCATGGAGTAAATGGAGTTTTAGACGACTTAGTTTTGTGAAAATAGGAAATTTTATTTTCCCTGATACAGATTGCCAAGGGATGGCGGCCATTCTGAATTTCATATATGGGAAAATATTGGCCATGGTAATTTGTGTCCCTGAACACGATTGAAACTAATTTGGGATAATTGGATCTTCTCATGTTTTCAAATTTCTCAAAAGTTTTAGGCGCTCTATAGTTGAATGTTGCAATATTACAAACTACTCATGAGTCTATAACTTAAAAGGAAAAGCAGATGAACTTATATTTGCAGATTAAACCGACATTTCTTCCCCATCCAATTATTCCATATTAGTTCCAATCGTGTTCCCACCACCAGAATTTCCACAGTGACGCCTCATTTTTATGCTTGATTTTCGAAAAGAATAGTTAAAAGTTTGCGTAAGGAAAGTTTTAGCGAAAGTTTAAGTCTTTCATTTTCAAGATGCGAACTAACTGAAGGCGTAACTAAAGCAGCAAAGACAAGTCAAGTTGGGTGAAGTCTCACAACTTACAATTTGGGCACTTGTCGTTGGTAGCGAGGAATTCCGTATAATTATAGCCCATTTAGCTGTATCTGTTTGCATTTTACCTGCCAAAATGCCTCACAATCTTCGTGCTTTTCCGATTACTATATGTGTGTGTACTTGTGTACTGTGTCTGTGTGTCGTCTGCTCCACACACACCGTGTTGTTCGGTCGCGCACAAAATTGCAACATCTCAGTCGGTTACTGTGACCAACTCTTATGGGTTGGAAGCAGCGGCCGACTGGTTTTGTGCGAGGCCTAGCAGCTAGGCGATGTTGCCGTGAGTGTGTGGGGGTTCGAATTCCGTTTGGGTAATAGTAAAATTTATATATTTATTCCCCTTTTTATAATATATAAAGCCATATTCTCATTGAAAATGTTACTACATGTATTTCAATCCTTTTGGTGATATGATGGATTTGCGGCGGCGTATTGGCGGCAGCCATATTTAAGTTGTGACTCGCGAATTATTTAGATTTTAAACTTTCAGGTGTGCGTTCGTTGCCAATGTTAGCTTTGGTAACACTTTGGTTAGCATTTTGACATAAGTTGCAATAGGTTTCATACCATCTAATAGAAAATTAGTGCACAAAAGATACAGATAATAGGGCTTTAAAATGGCGCCGATTTGTAATATTAATTTGGGATGCAAGAAAAGTACAGTATTCTCTCGGTCTGCATCACTTTAAATGACCAGTCGTTCAGTAAAGCAATCACGTTTAGCGAAACAACGCAGCCACTGTAACCAGTGCAACCATGATGCTGCTCGGAAAGACGGCGGCAGATGCGGCAGTAGTCGGCTTGATGACGTCACATTCACGCTGGGCTGGTGGCAGGGCCTCTGTGATCTCTATAGAGTTGTGAAACAACTGTGCCTGAAGAGGATAAGTCAGTTGGAATCTTAATGACATTCAACTTCATATAATAATATAATCGAGTCATATACGTAGTTATGTAAGGTACAATGACAGCACGGTACTCCGAGATTGGCCCTCTTGAGTACGCGTTGAAAGGCGAATATCAGGAGTGTACGTCCTATGGATTTGCCTCATTGAATTTCCAACTCTGCGATGCGAAAACTTACATCACTGCCCCCACCCCTCTTAATTTTATGAACCTTTGCCCCGTTACAAAAGAAATTAAACCATAGCGAGGCTATATTAGCAAATCTTTAAATGTAGAATTCTTTGTGAAACTCTTTGTGAAAATCTTTGTGAAAGTCATGAGCGCGAATGAAAATTTCGAGCCAATTTCTACATTTAAATATCATGATGTGATTACAGCTGGCAACTTTCGCCTTGATATTTGGACAAACAAACATTGAAAGGGATATGTGAAGATTGCATCACTCGGGTACAGGTGATGAATCTGATAAAATGTGTGTAAATACTATACCTGCAGTGGGTTGGAAGTCGTTCCGCCGAATCCAACACTTCCTTGATAACCCTGTTTGTTGGCGTGTTGCAGCTGAGCTATCTTCTCTTCGTTCCATTCGGTGGCATCGAGCACTTCTGCAACGGTCATGTTTTCCCATTGAGGCGGTGAAATGACTTTCGGAGGCCACACCTGTCTGAGAGACGGCATAATTAATAAGAAAAAACAGTTAACTATATCTGCTCGTCGTTCAGATAAAAATCGGGGGTCACCGTTTAAATTTTGGTACTAGAGAAACAAATAACCCAAGATTTACCGATATTTAAAATTCAAAATGGCCGCCAGGTACCAATTTACAAGTGGTATAGCCACAAACTGATGACGTCAAATCGCCGTACACAAAACACATACGCCTTGTAATTATGGTACTGTGTATTGTGTGCGACGATTTGACGTCATCAGTTTGTGGCTATACCACTTGTAAAATGTTGCCGGCCGCCATCCCTATGTTAACTCTAATTTTCTAAATTTTCGATTTTCGAAAAACTAAGCCAGTAAAAAGTGTTCTAACACCGCAAGTGTTATATCAGTGTTAGCCCCGCAAGTGTTATATCAGAAAATAACTGTCTGAATATCTGTCCCCGAGTCTAGGTCTACCTTAAGGTATATAATGCACTTCGAAATCGAAAATCTCTGTCCCTCAAACTTTTTTCAGGCAAAAATGAAACCTGAAACCCATTTTTTCTCTTATAAAGTATAACAAACGCCCACCATCCCCGTGTTAGCTCTATGGGAAAAAGAATAATTTTCAATTTTCCAAAAGAAATTAGACAATGGAAACTTTACTTTCTTAATGGGGAAGTTCACAAAGGATGAATTTTAAATATGTGCTAGCTTTGTGGTCATTTACCCTGGAAAAGCTATTTTCGCCATTTATAACTCGCGCGCTTTTTTACAATAACCGATAAAAATAGTACAGGAAGTTGTCCAAGTAATTTGAATCATTGGAAAAAAGCTCCAAGCTTGGAGCTTGCATCATGTGATATGGAAGGGACCATCTTCGGACGGGTATGGCCCCAACATTGTCCACTCACAGTAATACAGTAGTAAACAGCAACACAAAATCTGACAGTCGACAGTTTATTATAAGTGATTCATAGTTTATGCAAGGATACTCAGTATAAACAAAAGTTATGTAAATACGCACAGCCTGGTTTGAGCATAGGTGAGTACACAATCCCATACCCATGGGAAGATGGTCCCTTCCATATCACATGATGCAAGCTCCAAGCTTGCAGCTTTTTTCCCATGATTCAAATTACATGGGCAACTTCCTGTACTATTTCTATCGGTTTTTGTAAAAAATCGCGCGAGTTATAAAAGGCGAAAATGGCCTTTCCGGGGTAAGTGACCACAAAGCTAGCACATATGTAAAAATCATCCTTGGTGAACTTCCCCTTTTAAAGAACTTCAAAATCTACAATGCCAAGTGGTAGACAAAAACTAAATAAAAAAATTGATGGTACGAATATCTGTGCCTGAAGCTCCTTACATTCGAAAAAAAATCTTACGTGTTAAGTTCTTCAATGCCAACAACAGCTGCTGTTTCGTTCAATTCTGTCCACGTGACACACCAGTCCATTAAAATACTTGGGTACACGAACAAAAATGACAAGCACATTTCTTCTGCAGTGCTTTCCCCTCCCTGATGATTGAAGAAGAACTACGACGTTACACAAATCCACATACATACATACATACATACATACATACATACATACATACATACATACATACATACATACATACATACATACATACATACATACATACATACAACGTATAAAACTAACTTACATATGTAACGGAACTTCTGCCAGTGGAATCGTAAACACATTCCGTTATGATGTCATCACCCTGAAAAAATACATTACAGTACTGACAATGTAAGAATAGTGTAGTGATTGCACAAGGAAGCTCAAAATATCTCAATATATCTTCTAGTTGACGGGTAATGAATTGTTCTTGGTTGGTTGGTTGGTTGGTTGGTTGGTTGGTTGGTTGGTTGATTGGTTGGTCGGTGGGTTGGTTGGTTGGTTGGTCAGTGAATTGATTGATTGGTTGACTTTGTTCACTGGCTGACTGACAAACCAATTTTTTTACTTTCTAACAGTAAAACTGTGATAAAGGAACTGTCTAAATGACTGATCATATTATTATATGACTGACCGATTTTTGAAGGACCAAAGTATAGGTTAAGGTTGGCATAAATCGTATCGGTACAAATGACGCAGAGTGATCGATGACGTACCGGTTTTAGGACAACTTCCTCGGGCAACATGCTGAATTCTTGAAAATTAAAATCGTAGTGGTCGTCCTTCGCTAACACACGGAGTTCCTTGCCGTCACGGACGTGGGTGACGCCCACCGCCTTTCCAAGTAGATGAGTGTGAAGACCAACGGCAAAGACCTTGACGTCTGTCGCTTCCCCTGTCACTCTGTTGACGAAACCCTGTTTGATGAAAATTGATTGACACGTGGTTATGAAGATTTTCGATAACCATGCACCATGGGGAATAATAGGCTCAATGCCAGGTGAGCAAAGATGTATTTTGTTGTACCATTGCGAAGTTTACAAGACTTAACCATATAACACTTTTTTGTGGTTCGCTTTACTTTACAGGTCAGGCAGACGATGTTTTTTCTTTTCCGTCAAACAGATTAGTGGTAGATCAAGCTGTCTATTATCTATTTGTGATTTATCATTTCTTATATATGTATGTTAGGTGTGTTAACAGCCGGTGTGATAAATATCAATTTAGTTAATCTGTACCGCTGTTTTTTGGAATCGCTTAAGCCATGATATTGTAATCCAATACAACAAAGATAGTTCTTATTATAACACACCACATGCTCATTCCATGTCGTGATTCGCCAGAATACGTCACGTGACGAGAAAATAGATACGGCTAGTCCCCATCGGATCGACAAAAGTGACGTCAGAGGGTAATTTTTGAAAAGCTATTTCCCTAGGGAAATAGTTTTTCCAAATTTGGAAAAGTGCCTGGTCACGTGACCGTAGTGTCGTCTGCAGCTTTTGCAACAATGGCGGGTGACTAGAACGTGATGTGCGTCCGGGATAGGTGACGACACATTCTCTGAAACATATTTTCCAACATTTTCCAACATTCCAACAGCGTTGGAACTTGAACAGCTCATCGACGGAACAGATTAAAGTGCAACTAAGGATGTCGATATAGGTATGCTTAGAATATTTTTGAAAGATAGTGGTACCACGTACGTACAACTGAAACCGCTGTGGAAACATCGCCCGGTAAACTTGTCACAATGGATTGTTGCCGTGCAAAACATCAAAACACATTCAAAACTATATAACAATACAACATGAGCATGTGGTGTGTTATAAAACACCTATAGCCTGGTCTTTATTCGGGCTATAGCGCTCGTCTATTACCCCTCGTGGCCGTGTGTTACCAGAAACACATCGCTATACCCCTCGGCCTACGCCCTCGGGGAATAGCTATGTGTTTCTGGTAACGCACGGCCCCTCGGGGTAATAGGCGGGCGCTATAGCCCTCATGACCAGGCAATAGGTGTTTACTATTCTCAACTTCTGATATCGGGGTACCGAGTCTTTCAAAGCTCCTGCAATCTTACCTCTTGCGTTATGCCTCCTAAGCAGTAGCCGTAGTTCCTATAATCTTCAGCGCCGGGGGGTATAATTTGCCGAGAACTGACGTCCTGACCGAGGTTTAAAACGCTTGCATCGTACTCCCTGAGCCTTGGTGTGTAGTAAATGCGAATACCCGAACTGTCGTAGATGTCTAATGTTGGAGAAGAAGCAGACGTGGAGAAGTGAGAGGTATGCAATACCACATGCCGAATATTGTTC
>LD347576.1:75824-115364 GCA_001465055.1 Ptychodera flava
CAATTATAAATGGAAAATGAATTTTTTTTGGTGGTGATCCTCCTCAACAAAAAGTTATGAATACATTTTATTGAAACACAAATCACGATTATATATTCACACGTAGAAAAGGTTATCATTACTGTCTAGTTGATTTAAGCCGATGAGTTTCGTGCTCACTGAAAACAGTTATCCAGGCCATTCCCTCTAATCGGTCCAATCTGACGCTCGTATTTATTAGATAGATAAGATCTGCTCAAAACAATGAATTCTTTGAATATACAAATGTTTTGACGGCCAGTACAGGCTCTACATTATGACCTGAATGACACAAAGTTTCATAGTTCCATGGCTACTGCAGTATGCACTAATCAGCCACTACCAGTTGTCAAAGTAACGGCAGAATAAATTTTAGGAATGCATTTAAAGTTTTCGGCTTTCACAGTAGATTAGAGAATGGAAAACAAGGTCCGATTTGAACAAGCCCTCGTTGTCCAAACAGCTCCCTCAAACTAGGTCAATAGCCTATCACCTCCAAGTGTTGCTCCAATCTCCCTACCGGACCTGTATAAAAACTGTTTTGGTTCACTGCCTCTAATCTCCCTGCCGGACCTGTATAAAAAACTGTTTTTATATTTGTACTATTGTAAGGCGTTCTCTACAATTGTGGGGGAAGCTTTTGAACCCAGTGTGTTGTTATTGTGGACACATTAATCATAAAAGCATATGCATTTAACTATTACCTCTACAATAGTCGAATATCATCTTCTCTTGGCAACATAACACATTGAAGTTGTAGGATAAAATATTTACGATCTCGTGATAATCAAATTGCATCTTTACGATGAATTGTTAAAGTAACATTGTTGTTTACATTTTCGACATTTCAAGACTTGCTATAATCAAAGTTAAACACACCTGTGTTTGATTCAACTTTGACCCACTAATGCTTTTGTTGCCATATTATATTTACTACTTGGTTTAAATATAGTGACACAGCAGTATGGTGGCCAAACACATATCAGAAAAGCAGGACTACTTCTCATCAGCTGCCCGTGCTTTCGGTGTCAGCTCTTGCGATGTACATATGATGTTTGAAGTCTTGGAGTTCAAATACATACCACGAAATTCAGATGAGCGCTAGTACTGAGAGGTATGTTGCTGTTTGCCTGTCTGTCAGTTTGTCTGTCTGCCTGTCTGTCTGACTAGTGTAATCTATATTCACGTTGCAATTTCAATTAATATCCAAACGCTCATGCCATCACATTTTCTCTTAGTGACAGTGTTTGATGTATAGAGTCTGATAAAGGTGTGTTTTAAACTAAGAAAAGTAAGACAAGATTTAGTCGATTGTACATTTATAGTTTTATGTCAGTTTTTGTCTTATTTTTGGCGTAAGTCAACTTATCAGATAATGATCCGAGACACGGCAAGACTCTACATCTCACGTTATCCTCGTCAACGTCAAAATGCACAGTACAGGTGTTCATCTATACATCACCTTTAATTAAAGCAATGATATATGTTCTAAATTTTCTTAGTTTAAAACATACCTTCAAGTACGCCTTGCTGTCCTACAAAAACCTAATGACTCTTATTATTTCAAGTAGTCTTCCTGGAAAAAAGTTAATGCCAACAAAACCACGTCACTATTTTTAACCCACAATATGACACGCAGATGATATCACAACCCCGGTGGAGATTTTCAGTTTCGCGAAATTTGTTGTCGCGCACATTAGGATGAAAGGCTTGAATTATACAAAAATGAATCATGTACACGCCCTAAATCTTGATTGACAATGACATCAAATGGTAATGAACATAGAAAGGTGTATTTGCATGCTTGACAGGATGACAAAACTAAAGTTGGCCAGACAACAGATTCAAAACAACTAGAGACAGGTAGTTTCAGCATAATCGAAACAGAAGCAACATACACCTTAACAGAGGAGCATTTCAGGTTTAATATCAAACAGATATTGAATTTTGTTTATGCTTAGCGACGATGACGCTCGCTGAAGCTCCTTCTTAGAGGTAAACCATCATAACAAAGTTATACATGCCCGGTGATTGTTTAAACAGCTAGAGTCCCTCTTTGTTGGATTCTCAGAAAACATCTTTTAACTGCCAATGTGTACCACATGGTACCCGGTACCGGAATCTCTATGAAACTAATGCAATATGCAATAATCGTAATAGCTTTCATGTTTAATCTTTATCATACTACATGACACGTTTTAAAATTCAAGAGCGTTAAAGCGTATACATTTATGTAGATGTACGTCGGATGAAATTGTTGCTTTTAGGGAAAACGTGGCCATTGATAAAAATTATTGCGATTAGACATCAAATAATACGAAAGAAGTCACAAGAGTTGCCTAAACATATTGTCCTTGCTTTCAGTGTCAAATTCTTGTTTGGTAAATAACACTGTGTTAAAATCATTGTCGATACTTTAAATCCTTGTTGTACAATGCACTTTATTACATATTTGTGTGGCTGTGCACCATAACATTTCTACATGAGGTTATACTGGTCCCCAAATTGCTTTTGTTTATTTGTACTCAGCAATCTGGGTGCAGTATGTCGACTCTGACTTCTTAGGTATTAAAGTTATCGCGTTAAGTCCTTTAGATTGAGTCGCACATATCATACTGGTACCCATTAAAATGTTTATCTCCAACTTTTCGAAAATCCCTTTGGAGCATCTAGTCACAGGGTACAAGGGAAGTCCCGGCTGAATTTAGTTAAAGAGACAAGCAGATATTGTGTACAGCTCATGACTTGTTTATATTTACATGTCTTGCTTATTCTTACACCTCGAGAAAACTGCACTGTAGTGTTTCTTGCCCTGTGATCAAACAACATTTTCCTTGCAAAAATCTACCTGCTTCAAAATGTAAAATATCTACTCTAAATTTGTGTGTTGCATCTATCTTTCAGTGGCGTCTCATAACCGTTATGTAACCTACTGTGCACCGGCCAGGGGTGGGGGTCGGGTGGGTTTGAGGATTATTAGAGGACAGCAAACAAACGATTTTATTAAAGGCCCATTGTTGAAGAAATTTGACTTTTGAACTGGTGTGAGGAAAATATTGACTTCATTCGGTTAAGGTAGCGATCAGTTCCGTACCGCATGTTTGTATTCAGCTACATTTCTTGATGATTGAACACATTTCTTCTTTGGTGGCCTAACTAAACTTACAAATTACACCGCGAAATCAAAATGTTTTTCTCCACGTTTCATGACAAGATGTTCTAGTACAATCCGGCGCGGCGTGTATAATTCTTACCTAGGTAGAGAGTCTCGGACTCTTTGACTGCGCAACTGGTCAGAATCCCTAGCTAGGTTATAATTATCCACGACACGCTGCAATCTCTGTGCGGAGATTTGTTCCAAAGCTTATGTGCACGTCACGGGATATACGTATATTAATTGGAAGACAGGAAAATTATGACTCTATTCAGGGCATTACACCTTAAAGAATGCAAGATAACCCACTTCTATTATTTTCGTTTTCATGGAATTTTGCAAAAAGTCTGACAAAAGAAATTTAATTAAACGGTCTGCTTGGAAATATTAAAACCATTGTGAAACATTATTAAACGTCCATGCCCCCACTAAAACCACGTTTGAAAAACTGCAGACTCAGCATATTTTTATTCCTCCACAGACCTCGCATCGAATAACATAAACATGATTTCTGTTTTAATAGAAAGTTTTATAAAACATAAAGATTGATTAAAGGATCCATAATGTTTTGATCTTGGAAAAGCTACAAACCTTTACAATGAAAAATCTTTCACATGATACAAGTATTGTTTTCTTGAGCTACCAAGTTATTTAATTTTGAAATGTTTTGAATTTGTTTGCTTGTCGCTTATACCATTGCCTGACCGTACCGAATTTGATGAGAAAAACAAGTCAGATGTCCTCCAAGGGAATTCTGTGAAATTCATATAGGGTTTCGATCCTCTCTAAATCAAGAACAATGTAGTATACTTCAAATACCTCTGCCACGTAAAGTCGAAATACAACCGTCGTACTTGTTATTGTAGATTTTGCGATGGTTGTATTGGTTGAGTTTTGGCGACCAGCCAATTTAAAAATTTCGCAGCTCAAACGCCAAATTGAAAATTATTCGGAACCTACAATCTTATATAAAAAACCTCACGCAAAAAAAGTTTGAAAAAATAATCAAAACATGAACGTACATTTTTTCAAGTAAGCAGATATTTTGCAAGGTATAAATGTCGTTAACACGATGACGTCTGCCATAGCAATTCAGTGTTTTTGTCCTCTGAATCGACTTCACTGCTGCAAGAATTGTCATTTAAGCCCCGTCAGCAGCATCTTTTTGGATTTTACTTACCAAAACATGCCATCCATCTTCAGAGAGACGTTTTGGATTCCCGTTATTAAGCCATATTTTCTTTGAAAATATCAATACTTTAATCCTTGATGATGGTTTTTTATTAAATTCTGGCGCTTACGCATGTAGTTGAGGACGTCATATTTGAGTTGCAAATCTGACATACAACTAATGGGGCTTTAAGTGATAATATGGCTGTCGACAATTGTCATGTGTTTGCACTGAAAACTGCGCAGATAGGAATTTCTCATCGTTTTCATCGAAGAATTCATCTACCCATAACACAGTATTCGAGAAATGCTCAACAGGCAGAGACAATATACCAAAATACAAGAAGTTAGATTATCCAATCAAACGTTTCAGTTACAAGTCCTTTCATGACAGAAAAAAAGGGCAGTTCAAGCATTCGTTTGGTATATTGATAGAGTGTTATTCATTCAGGTCATGTAACAGATTATTGATGAACGACATATCAGAACTTTCGGTGATAAAATGACAGACGCTTGAGGGGAATACAGATACAGTACCCTTGCAATTACTCTACCTTACCTTACACTACCCTTTGAATATATCAGCTTGTTTTCGTTTGCTGTCCACATTTTGGCAAATAGCGACAGTGAAAGTAAAAACACCTTTGTCATTCAGCATTGTACACATTGTAATTACTAAAACTACCGAGATCATTCATACGAAGTAGTGACGTTAGAACAGAATTTAACTTGTGAGTTACTGTTTCTGTTTATTTTTGTTGGCTTTTTTGCATCCTCATTTAGCATTCCCCGTCACATATATCCATCGTCCACAAACACACCTAAAATGATGCAAGGCGCCTTTACTGAGACTACAATACTTTTCAGTAGTGGGCTTTGACATATGATTTTCGTCAACACAGGAAAGTTTATTAAGGAGATTTAACTTACCGCTGATTTCTTAAGCTTGACTGATTATATGCTTATGGTGTAAAGTTGTGTGACATGACAATTTAGTAGTGTAAATGTACACCTGTTATTTCATTTCTGCTTAGGGTGCTCTCACAAAATGGAGTTGATGGAAATCTTCGTCTCACTCTGCCTGTGGGTGTATGACAGCTTCAGATTATTGTAAGTACATTATCTCAAATTTATTTTATACTTTCAATGATTTGGTGATTGGTCTATGATTTTCCTTTTGCAACAGGAAGAAGAAGGCGAAACAATCTACATTCATGCCTTGATTCACAGATTGTATTGACACATACTGGAAAGAGACAAAAAGTTTGCAAAAAAGTTAAAATTCCAAAACATTTAGGAATTAACTTCTTAAATATTACAATCAAAATCAAAAGGGGTGAAGAGGTCCCAAATGGGTCGATAGGTTACGTACCATGCATGCATGTTATAAGTAACTGACTATAAACATTTAGGAACCATAAAAGAAAAATGTTATTTATTTATTTATTCATTTATTCATTCATTTTTTCATTCATTTATTTGTTCAGTCTTTATTTCTTTTTCCCTAGATCATTCCTCACCGTGAATGCTTTGATCAAAGTTTACAGCACTTTACAAGGTAAGATATGGCTTAATTGTTGTATCTTTTCTTGCAGAAAATGTAATATGTTATGAATATTGTATCTTGTAATAGCAATGTGACAAGAAATATTTAGTTTATACAACATTTCTGCATTTCGACATTGATTTGCAATTTGAGGCCAACACATATTTATAATGTATGCCACATCTGTACACGGGTTAGAATAAGTGTTTTTAAGTTGTCCAGTTTGTATTAACCTTTTGACATCGTCTGGCATCGTAAATTCTGACCCTAAAAGTCCGAAGTTAATATCAATAATGTGTATGTTAGATTTGTGCAAGGTTGAGAAAATGTTTTTTAAAGCTTTATCCAATTTTTGTCAACAAGGTCTCCACTGAACAATATGAGTAGTATTTTGAAAGTTCCTGTATTCTACGAACTTACACAAAGTTAGAGTGCAAAAATAAGTGAGGTCTATGTTGTCATCTTTGATCTTTGAAGGAATCACCCAGCATGCCAAAGTGCCTTTTGCAGCAACTACAGAGACGTCACAAGAAGTGAGTGTGTGTAGCACGAGCTCCAACGCATCACATGTCATTAGAAAAGAGTTCAACAACAAAGCACTGCCACACCGAAAAGTTTCAAGTCCCCACTGCATTGTTCATAAAGCTGACGTTAGTGTAGACGTTGAGACAGGGACAAATGACATTAACGTAACCATAAACCTTGCTGAAAGTAAGTATGCTAAGGAATGTTGTAGAGGTTATTTAAATTGTGTAATAGTTTAGTTTCTATAGCGTACCATTTTTGATAAAGTAATAATATTTTGCAAAGGTGAATGAGGATCGTCTTTTTTATTCAATGTATTATATGCATGTTATAAACAGATATAAATCAAATTGTGTTTTACGAGGCAAAAACCGGATTATTGGAGATATAGACGGTGTAACATTTATCGTCAGTGAAGCGAATTAGTAGATGAGTATTAATGAAGACGATTGCTGCTATTCGGACAAAGTTAGTTTAAAGTCGTAAATCGAATATGGGTGTACCCCACAAAGGTGAAAAATTGTCTAGATACCGCTGAATCAGGCTTAGAAGAGATTACTTCTAAACTGTTTACATTTTACTTTTCTTCATCCTTCATTATTCAGGACCGTGTAAAATAGTGGTACACGTAAAGATTAATGAAGATATTCTCATGAGACACATTCACCAACAAAAAGAGAACATGGAAACCATGTCCAAGAAACTGAGTACTCATGAACGGACTATTGATGAATTGAAGGCTGTGTTTGGACAGTTTCGGGCCGAATTTGATAACAATCTATATAACGTCCTTATTTGCGAAGAAAGTCGGCAAAGGTTACAGCACATCTGCCAACAGCTTATAGGAAACAATGTATCCCTGAATGCCATTTACAGACAGTCTGGCGAAATTTCATTGAACTTCCCATACCTAATTAATCTCTATAGACTAAAACAAACTTGTAGATCTGGAAGTATTTCTAGAGCATTTACGCCGTTACTAATAACAGAGCACATGGGGAAGAATGCAGCTGTGTTTAGGATACCACTGAAGTTGGTAGTAACATATGATCCTGACAAGTTTCGTGAAGCTGAACTGTTCTTCATGAATCGTATGTTTTTCCTGAGTTCATCTCTAATAGTAGTCTAGAAAATTTCATTAAGTCTATACATTGTATTTATGCTTTGGGATACTATCAATATGCTCATTTAAGTTATACTGTGAAACTTAAAATGAATACATGCATTTTAAATTAAAGCGTGTGCTTGGTAAGATATCATCTTAAAGAAATCCTGTGATCTTGCCACAGTCATACCGATGAAACAACATTCATGCGTCATATCAAAGTTACACCCCGGGCCGAATGCTGTCCACACTTAATAAGAATCTTTAAGCCACTAAAATTTTTTAATTGTTTGCTAAAAGCGGTCACTCATACTTTCGCATTTGTTGTGTTGAAGGTGATGGTAGTGGATTAGAACCCATTAAGCCACAGCCATGTGCCATTGAGGAGCGCAGTGCTGACGAAATTCAGCTTCACTGTCATGTGAGTATGTTCATTAAATACGATTTCGGTTTACGAATAGCATGCAGAGATAAGTTCAGTATTTTCATATCTAGGCAACGACGAAAATAATAATGTGTATGCATTAGGCATTCTGTTATGTCTGTGACATGTCAAAAGTCAGAAGGTAGTGTATCATGCATATTATAGAAACTCATACCAATATACAAGCAAAACTTCAATTGGAAGTATGATAAGGCATGCTGCTGAAATGTTATCTCATAGTGAGAAAGTGTGGATATTACTCTTTGTGTGCACGCATTATGCTCCTTTCCTAGAAGGTACCGTACCATTTTAAAATTCGCAGGATTGTATATTTTAATTGAGGTTGTTCTTCGACTTATCTTTTCAGGATTATGTGAGAAGTTTGAAATCCTTGACAAAATCCACAGGTGCTAAATGTTCCTCAAACCAGGGTACGTACTTGTTGTATTAAATGATCACTTCAGCGACTCTATGACACAATAGCTTTGTTGGTTCTGCCACACTGAGTTTTACCAGGTGGATGTATTTTTAACATTCTTCTTCCTATGTCAAGGCATTATGTTACATATAGCGTGCTCTTATCAAGAAATTGGAGTGCCTCTACGAGGATGTCGCCACTAGCAATTAGCAATTGCATGACAAATTTTGACGGATTAATTTCTGAGAAAGTACTTTTTAAGTTAAGAAAAATATTTATGTTATATAGCCTCTGCGTTTTGATGGCATTATCAAATAATAGTGTGCGTTTGACCTTTCAGGGGACTGGTCAAAAAAGATATTGGATGGCAAAAACTCAAACCAGAGGAGGAAGTTCAAACGCCTTGAAGGTTTAACCTTTCACAATGAACAACTTTTGGTTTGTGACAAAGGCAATAATATCGTACAAATACTAAACCAAAATTACAAATGTGAAAAGGTATTGGGCACTTTCAGAAGAAATTTTCGAAAGCCATTCCAACCTCAAGCTGTAAGGGTCTCCCGTGACAACCTCTACTTTATTCTTGATGACAATAATTTAGTTATTGTAGTTTGTAGTCGAGGTGGTAAACTTATCAAGCAAATCCCCATACCTGAAGGCACAAATCCTACATCCTTAGCTCTCACGAAGAAATTTATCCTAATCACAGATATAATAGGCCATAGTCTAGAGTTCTAAAGTTTACCCAAAATGGGCAGTTTGTTGCAGAAGTTGGTGGTCGAGGCTGTGGCAAGATACAATTTAACTATCCTTACTGCGTTGCAGTTAATTCTGAAGATCTTATCATGGTATCTGACTGTTGGAATCACTGTATAAAGTGTTTTGATTGTGAATTGAAATATCTTTATCAATACGGCGTTGAAGGGTTGGGTGATGGCGAACTGTGGTTCCCACAATGCATTGCAGTTGATGGAGCTGGTAATGTTTACGTTTGTGATGACCTCAACTCAAGGATAGTAAAATGGAGTAATACTGGAAAGTGGGTTTGTAATCTGTTTGATGGGGATTTTAACAGACCATGGTATATTACAGTAACCAACGACAGACTTGCTGTTATAGGGTCACATAGAAATCGATTGATAGTTATGCAAAATAGACAGGAAAATGATACAGTGTTGGCATCTACATTAATTGAAAAGTCTTTCACCAGAAAAAATATATCATGATTATTACATTAACTGCATTCGTCGTCCTAAATTAATGAAGCATGCTGTATTACACATCTGTATATGAGCAAAGCAAAATCCAATCATGATGACAGCCTTTTAGGGCCTGGTGATTCCCATTTGGTGCATCCTTGTGCAAATCATCAAAGTGACCACGGCATACATGGTAAATAACCAGCATTTTATTCAAATAGGTTAGGTAGGCATACATCATTACGAACTGTAAGACATGGACTATATTGTTATCTGTACAGATCTATACAGAAATAATGTAATGACCTGTTTGTTACTTGGGGATATCTTTCGGATTAGAAACTGTAATTCGATGTAAATCCACGCAGCGTGAAACAGATCTGCCAATCTACTGTAAACTACATCAATAGCTGTGCATCAAAAGTAAATTGAGAAATATCCCACCTTACCAAAGACAGTACAAAGGCCATTTAATATATAGTGGCCTGCTACTTGTCTTGTTTCTCTATAATGACAAACTCTTCACAAAATGTTGCATATGCAAATATCTGTAATGCTTTATTCAACGTCTGCTGTGTCTGGTTGAGAACATAAACTTATAAATATGTATATGAATATCTGTTATTTCAAAAATGGTAATAGATCGTTCCACAAAGTTACAATTTGCATTTAGGATATGTAAATGAAGTTTCCCTTAGACTAAGCATAAGTATTACCACACTAAATCATTTTATATTTGTTTCGATTTGTGGTCATCAAAACCATGGGCGTCGACTGGAATTTCATATATTTACTATTTATCAATTGTATTTTGTAATTAACAGTACTAACAGGTACAAGAGAACATTTCATCCCAAGCTACCTAGCTAGATACGTTAGAACGTAGCCGTATGATCTATAGTCAGGACCATGGAAATTCCCTGATATAGATCCAAGAAAGAAAACTTCAATGCTCCTGCTTTTAGTAAATATACTAGGCAATATTCTAAATATTTTTACAACAGTAACAACCCGAAGGACGTAAAATGCACTGGTAGAAATACGAATCATTTTGACGTGACGTTTTGGAGTCGACGGGAAATAGTCCATTTGACCTGCTCTCTAAAGTGCTTACAGTGTGCTGAGTTTGTTCTTTGCCTCCCCTTGATCAATAAGTGTGTTTCAAACTAACACACGAACATATATCGTCCTTAGGTATCAGTTTTACATATGTGCAAACGCTCGTGATATTTGAGTTTTTATACTTGCGACCAATAAACCGATTGGAAAGTTAAAGTTTATGGGATTAATCTATATAATGTTTTGTTGTGTGTTTGTTTTTTTGGGTTTTTGTTTGTTTGTTTGTTTGTTTTTTGTTTGTTTGTTTTTTGCTTGCTTGCTTGCTGGCTGGTAGGTTTTTCCAAAATCTAAGGATGACAAACAAAGAATTTTCTTTAAATGGCCTTACGTGTAATTCACTGTATTTCAAATCTTGAAACAATGGCTATACGTCGGCTAATCTTCTCACTTGATCCTGACGTTGCCAGTGCTTCCTTACAGTTTGACTGTGTTTATCACTGTAAAATAAGAGGCAGTACACGTACCACGCATGATTGTAAGGAAAATGCGCCTATATTGGAAATCCCGAAATTGGTTGAAGCACTTACTAAACCATAGCTGACTCAGTGTGTGATGTTAAAACTAATCATTTCACCTACGTTGTAAAAATTACAAATTGACTCTTGAATGGATAAGCATGCAGATTTTTTTGAATACGTATACGTTCGTTAATGCTGCGCAATCGCATTCATAAAAAATACTGTTTCCACCTGTCAATACATCTCGGGCCGCAAATTAGGATAGGGTAAGGACAACAAATTTGCTGAAATATCCTAGCGACAGTATTCTGCATTCGGCATGCGAGGGTGATATATTGTATGCTAGAGCTACATAAATCCACCCACAACCGAAACTCGGCCTTCCCCCTATCGTTGCTATGTAAGACATGAATCCATCGATAACAACAAATCATGTGAGTCTCTAATGAGGTGGCTGAACATATTAAGCACAAGGTACCTCTAAACTGTCGTCAGAACAGTCGTATTCAGCTCTATGTTGTACACGTACCTTTGAAACCTCTGGACATTTCTACTGAATGTATATCTCTCGAGATACGGAAATCTTGGTAACAGGTATGTTGCTGTCTTTTAATATATCAATATCTTACAAAAGTTCGTTCGACAGACCACATTCTCCAAATCTTCTCTGTGCGAGGAAACGTAGCATATGAAATTAAGCTGTATTTTCGAAGGATGCGGGCTAATATTTAGGAGCTGTTAAGTGCAGCCCTTCACACGGGATTAGTGTTGACATGCTAGAAACACGAATGTATAGGGTCTTGGTACCCTTCTTGGTGCTAAATGCCTTCACCAATCTTCAATGCTGTTGATCCAACGAATGTGATTCTATACTTAAAAAGGTCCGCTCCACAGCTAATGGTCCAAAAATAAGTGTTTTTAAAATGTATATCCTTGTGCGAGGATTTGATGAAGTTGTTTCTTTAAGTCGTTTCTTTAATTCATGAGTGATAGCTATGGAAAAGAAGGAGTATTTGTAAAATAGCATTTGGTGGACAAATGTAATCAAAACATCAAAAATTGCACATTATGACATTATTTAATTATTCTTGGTAAGTTGTCCTTGTAATTTTAGTCAAAAGGCTGGCATTTCAGGCAAAGTCACTTAATTATACAAGAACGACGTAATATAGTATTTTATTACATGAAGGTTTGTCTTGGCATACTCTTACAGTGGGTTTCAATTCGGTGCCACAACCCGGTGTATGAGACGGACACATTGCATGTACAATGCAAACGATTAGCCTAGGTATCACGACAAATTTCAAAGTCACCGACTCATTGATTACAGTTGGTTTATTGCACTTCATCGACCATGTAGCTTTCAGTTGAAAGCTTAAACAATAAAATTGTGTTTTTATTTAGTGTCAGCTGGAAAAACTTCTTCAGCTCCTCTCAGCTGCAATTGTGAAAACAGTTACACTGTAGACCAAGTGTTGTCAACTGTTTATCCTTCAGTCCAGACAGAGCGGCTGGCGCATGCTGGTTTACTGTAATTAGTCGATAAGTCGGTGACTTTGAAATGTGTCATTATAACCAAGCCAATCGTTTATTACTCCCCATAGACATCATTTGGGGAGTCTTATAGGTTTGCTCATGTCCGTGTGTCTGTGCGTCTGTGAGTGCGTCCGTCCGTCAGTCCGTCCGTCCGTCCGTCCACGCAAATTTCTCGCCTGGAGCGATTTCGTTCAAATTTGGTACGAGGATTACTCCTTATGTCATACACTTATGTATATAATAATGCACGGGTTTTGTACCCGACAAGGCAAAAAGTAAGAAAATTGTCTAGTATCTTTAAAGACCACCATTAAAGACCACCAGTTTTGATTGATATTTGGCCATATTATTGGAATTATTAATGTATATCATAAAAACGTCTGTCTGAATCTTGACGAGCTGAATCACGTGACCAAAACTGGTACTTTCCAGCCAAAATTCACGTCGTTATTAATTCAGTATTCAAACCGATACTCATAAAAGTTTCGTGATTTTCTCTGCACGCTTGGAAACAACATATATCATACGCTTTCAAAAAAACATGCCATTTATGAAAATCCATCTATATTTCTTTCTGACAATCAAAAACGTTCATATAATACGTCAAAAATATCCTATTTTTTGTTGTTTGTGAAGAAATATTATTTAAAATTCAATGATTTTTGCATCTGCCAGTGGTTTGAACACAAGTGTCTATCTTATAAATTTCTATCTCATTTTACATTAATTGGTCATAATAGTTAATATTTTGATGTGTAGCGGTTGGATTTTTGGTTATTTGCAATATAGA
Organism: Ptychodera flava; assembly: GCA_001465055.1. Classification (NCBI taxonomy): domain Eukaryota; kingdom Metazoa; phylum Hemichordata; class Enteropneusta; family Ptychoderidae; genus Ptychodera; species Ptychodera flava. The sequence continues at coordinate 89,287 of LD347576.1, forward strand.
GTTTTGGCGGGAAAATGACAGACTCTCCCACCAAAATTCACGTCGTTATTAATTATTTTCGTCACGTGACTTGGCTTAGGTAACATATTATGATAAATTTCCCCTTGATGAACCGCAAGACATATTTTGTGCAATTTTCACAATTTTCTGAACGTGTCTGATTAAAAAGTACGTTTAAAATGATTTTACATGTTAGTAAACCTTTGCTCATGCATAAACTTACCTGAGCATATGCACGTCGAGTTTTTCTGATATGATCCGATATGGCCGCATGGCGGCCATTTTTTCACGATTTGTTCATGTCCAGAGCCATAACTCAGACATGCCTAAACCGATTTTATTCAAATTTGGTACAAGGACATTGACCTCTATAATACATATGCACGTCGAATTGTTTCACGATACACTCCAATATGGATGCCATGTGGCCATTTTGTTTTGACCTTTTCATGTCCGGAGCCGTAACTCGGACTATATCAACCGATTTTAGTCAAAGCTGGTATAAGGACGTTTATCTATTCATACATATGCACGTCAATTGGTTTCACTAAACAATCCAATATGGCTGCCTGGTGGCCATTTTGATACGATTTTTTCATGTCCAGAGCCACAACTCAGACATATTTCAATCAATACCATTCAAAGTTGGTACAAGGGCACTGACCTTTGTCATACATATGCTCATCAGTTTGTTTTGTGATATGTAGCAGTATCATATCTATTAACTGCTTATTTGCATATTTTATGAAATTTCGTAATTAAGCTGATATACCAAGAAATAGTACTTCAAATTTCATGAAACTTACTGCAGATGTACAATTGAGCTCACATTGCTTTAACAGTGAATAAAGACATTAGCCAGTGTCATGTTAATTAATTTTTAATTTGCATATTAAATGAACTTTCCTGATTAAATTGATATGTCCAGAAATACTGCATCAAATTTTATGAAACTTGGTACAGATGTTGATTTCACAGTGTTGTAATACAATTCAATGACACTTAGCAGTGTCGTTTAAGTTAATTGCTTATTTGCATATACATAATGATTTTTTGTTTTTAGAGTGAATGTCCAGAAGTACTACATCAAACTTTATGAACTATGGTACAACTGATAGTCTGTCAGTGTTATAATAGGATGCAAAAATGTTTTGCAACGTCCTGTCGATTAATTATTAATTGAATTATTTAATGAGCTTTTTGTAATTAAGGTGGCAGCCGAGCTTGGTTCTTCGTTTTCATCACTGTGGAACTCATTCTCTGCCATTAAGCCCCATCTGTATCGCAGTATTTTGAATCGAATCACAGACCTAATTAATGAAGAGGACTTGTAATCAATCTACCCGTTAACAAGTAGGGACTGTGTCATCAACCATGACTTGTTTTGTACATGCAATGTGTCCATCTTATACACTGGGTTGTGGCACCAAATTGAAACCCACTGAAATTACGGTAAACAAGCATGGGGCAACCGCACTGTCTGGACCGAGAGATAAACAGTAGGTAATTTGACCTACAATGTAACTGTTTTTACAATTTCAGCTGAGATTTAAAGAGTTGAAGAGGATTCTCACCCCGAACTAAATAAAAACATACACATGTTTTGATTAAGCTTTCAACTGAAATGATAAAAACAGCCACATTGTAGATAAAGTTCATTCAACAGATCAACTATCGGTCTAGACAGAGCTGCCAAATGCTGGTTTACTGTAATTAATCAATGAGTCGGTGACTTTCAAATGTGTCGTGATACCCAAGCTAATCGTTTGTTTTGCACATGCAATGAGTCCGTCTCATACACTGACTTGTGGACCAAATTGGAACCCACTGTAGAATTAAATTGTTTCTTACACTTCCATATTACAGATTTTGTTTGCCTTTAAAATGGAGTTAATGATGATCTTTATCTCAGCCTTAGCATTGCTATATCACTGTTATAACAAATTGTAAGTATCATAGAGTAAGTTTTATATTGCTGTACAATTTTACTTCTTATTAATAGTACATTGATTACACCTCATACAAGGTTTATTATAACGCCTACCCTATTAAATGCCTAGAATTATCTTCTTCACATAAATAGTCGGTGATAAGGGTTGTCAGAGTCGGTCAAACGATAACCTAAGATTTGATACCAGCGCTGGGAACACAGTAAGTTGAAAAGCGTGAGCAGGCCACTATCTCTGCTACCGAGTAATCTGACATATTTATCATGCTTTAGTTTCCAATCTACACTGACGTTTATCTTTGTGTATTGTTTACGCATTAATGTTATCTAAGTTCGAAATTCATAACTGTGCTATGTTAGAAATGCTTTCATGGCAAAGTGTCACGTGATTTTTCATATTTTCTCTCCGTAGGTGTAGCCTCACTGTGAACGTGTTTTTGAAAGTTAGCAGTTGGTCACAAGGTAGTTTTACGTTCCTCTTTGAGTAAAAAACAATAATGTTGCTATTGAGTTCGTACTCAGGACTAAGAAAATTTATGTGCTCTCGAGAATAAAAACTTACTACATGAAATGACTTAACAAGATTGTGGGGATTGCTATTCAAAATAATTGAGTACTGAGATCCAAATGCCTAAATATAAGGTAATTAGATATTATTCCGTAATATTTTTCTCCGTTCGGAATAGGAAAATACGGGTGACGTGATGACCGTGTCAAAACGAGTCGAAGACGAGTGGTGACATGGTCATTACGCCACGAGTATTTTCTGAGCTGAACGAAGAAAAATATAAGGGAATAATATATTTATTATATGCACAAGCAAAGAATTCATTTTTTTTTTGCAAAATAGAAGGAGTTTACCACAATTATTCCGCGTTTAAACTTCTGAACGACTTTTAGAGTAAAATTAATCATACACGATTGAAAGATAGCAAAGGGCTAACATTTAACTCGGACAAAGTTGCGTTATTTTTAGTGAACAAACATTGACTGAATCTCAACAATGCGAACTTTGTAACATCGCGCCGTGCAGTACCCTGGTTACTATGCTTACGGAACCCGCAGTAATACGACCAGCTTCGAGTTCATTGTATCTCAAAATTATTAAAGTAATTCCTTCCGAATGAACAAGCGTTACACTCTTATGTTTTCATCTTTCGGATTATTATTGTCGCAGTCCATGAAAATATTGATTTTATTACACGACATTTGTGGTGAAAACTGCATGTCTACAGCATGCAGGAACTTTAAGTGGATGTATTTTGTCTGACTCTAAAACTTATGACTGATTTCTACAAATTTTCACATCAGACAAATTTTAATCAGGGGAAGACTACGAGCCGCCATGTTTTTTGTTAACGTTGACAAGCACATCGATGATCGATGCAAAACAAGTTCCGACGCACCACAATTGATGACATACGCGCGGGTTGTCGTGACGTAGAATTACCAGAGTATAAATATCAGTATTTTCTGTTCAGAGATGACAACTTGGCTCGTGCATGTGATAGCACTTTGAATTACGATTTTCAATAAAAGGTGCAAGTTCTTCATAGGATTATACTTCCTCTTTCAACCTCTGTTTAGAATTTCCGTCTGCTATTCGAGAGGTTTAGTAGTATGCGTATTCGTAATATCAAGTATTTAGTCTGACTTACAAACTTCTTAGGCAAGTAGGAGGCTTAGGAATTGGTTTTTAAAACAAACGTTAACAGTAATATAACCTTTGAACCTACCGTGTTTTAACAACTTCACTTCAATGATTGTGATTATGGTAAGCCATGTTTGAATGCACACATACGCAATTACTATGTAGTCTTCACTTGTTCTCATCTATAGCTTCGGCCTTCAGCCCTTCGCCTTAAATCTGACTCTGTGATCCTTGACGTATGGCTTCCACATATATTCGGCTTCATCCTGATGTTAGGATACTTGTGTCTCCAAATAATATGTGTATTACATATCATATGGTGGTTTCGGAACAACAATTGCCTGGCGAAGAAACGTTTTTTCGTTTATGCTGGTTTACTATTTTATTGGTTTGCTTGTCTCCACCTAATGTGAAGGGGTTCTCTCGACGAAATAAATATCGGGATGCAAACCATTATCAAAAGAACATCACTTCAAATATAAAGAAGATAAACATATGCAGGTTCCATCTATTGCAGTGATAACAGACACCCGGATACCGTTAACTGATGTTTGATACCAGGTCTATTCGTGGGTGCAAGTCCAATGTAGTGTCTCTTTTGTAGTGTCATTTCAAATGATGAATCTCGTCTGTACGCAAATTTAAAAATGCCGTTCCACTTTGTATCCTCGTTGTATTTCTTGAGGAAAGTGATATTAGGCTTGCACCCAGCCGCATTTTTGCTTTGTACTGAGACCTCACGGCCTTCTTTTTTCACAACGTTTTAAGTGCAGGGGTTGAAGATAGGTGACATCAAGTTAACTTTTGAGTTTTTCATAAGCACTTTGTCCCCAACTCCTCTCTTGCTGGCTGTCTCTTTGCATCTACATATTCTTTTCCCGCAGCTTTCTCGTGCAGTATCTGTCATTGACATCTGCATCTGTCATTGACGGTTGTCGTCGTAGTTCTGGCAGTAATGACTTCATCTCATGGCCACACAACAGAAGTTAGTGTGACGTACATCCTGTCGTGGCTTGAGGTGTTGATCGACAAGCTGTCAGAATTTTGACAATTCCACTTAGAAACATAAATTTTTACTGTAACCCAAACGGGATTCGAACCCCCACACACTCATGGCAACATCGCCTAGCTGCTAGGCCTCACACAAAACCAGTCGGCCACCGCTTCCAACCCAAGTTCATCTTCTTAACCTGTGCAATGCAAAGTGCCTTCATCACCCTAAGATTTTATCTCTGAACTTCCACGTTTACCTGTTGCTATAGAGGCGTAGCTTTTCTGTGTTCAATTCCATGATCTTGGAGGAACACTTGAAACTCCTCCGCGATGGGCTAAGGCCAATTGTCTATTATCAATTTGGAAGGTACTCCAAATCTGTTAAATATCCATATCAAATATCCATTATTCAGCCCTTGTTGTGAACTTCATGACTTGGTGCTGCTTTACATGTGCTAACTCAAACACTCGACCTCTGGTTTGTTGTGGAATTACTATTAAATATCCGGGTACCTCGAAGTAGTAGCTATCTATATGTACAAACTCATCCTTTACAAGCATAGAATCTGAAACTACCTCTTACATCCTGTTACGGTACATTCCTTGGTGGGTCAACACAGGGTCTGGGTCTCTCTCTCTCGCTACAATCCTGGTCTTGCACTCTACTTTGAAGTATGCAAATGTATCTGCGTCGTTCATCAATTTCTTTAATTCATCAAATATTGTTTGCTGATCACCCATTGTGAACTTTGCGTTCTTTTGCGTTAGTTTCTCGATTGGTTCTGCCACTGACGGCAGACTGATCTAGCAGAAGTTGTGCCAGGCTCTTAAATGACCTTGCCTCGCTGGCTGTCGGTTGGGGGAGGGGGTCGGTCTCTTGGATTGCTAAAACTTTCTCTTCACATACCCCTTTTGCCTGATTTGGTGACCAAAGAAATTGGCTTTAACATCCGAAATTGAGATTTCTTCGCATTAAAGATTTATTCAACTTCTCGGAGTCAATTCATTACTGCTCTCATGTCGCGTTCTTCGTCATCTTTGCTGTGTATTATCAGATCATTGACGAAATTATCTACAACTTGACAGACTCTAAGGACATCTTTGGTAATCTTATGGTATTTCATCGGTGCTAACGAAATGCAAATCATCGACCTAGTATATTTATACAGTCCTCAATTTGTTGCGAATGTTGACGTCCTGGCCTGGTGTTATTGTTTACTCGAAACTTTTACTCTGCATTTCACCTTAAAATATCCAACTTCTCCACTCTGCCTTCTCTTCTGGTCTCCAGCACGACACTTCCGTTTCCTTGCAAAAAGACTCACAAATAAATAAAGGCAGCAAATCTTTAAGGGTTCTGTAACTATCTCTTTAAAGAAATGTACGATGTAACTTGGGCGAATAGCACTTATCAATAATCTGATCTCTGATGTATTCATCCTCTTTTTCTCCATAATCACCGATAGCAGAACACGGTCTTAGCCTGCACACAAACTGCTCAATACTTTTCTCACTAATCTGGGCTATTTGTCTAAAATAAATGTCTCTCGAATGGTATATTGGTTTCGGTAAGAAATGATCATTTCATGAAAGCATAACATCTTTGTAACTTTTCTTGGCTTCTTTGCCAACCAGCGTGAAGTATATTTCAAGTACAAGGCCCACTGATACAGAAGTGCTTGCTTCTATGTATCAGCTGTGATGCCCTTCCCCACCAAGTAAAACTCAGAAGCTCGCCTCCACTTCTTCTGCCACTCAGAGGTAGAATAGGGATCCTCCTTGACATCAAATAGTCGACCACAAACATCCATCGCCATCTCAATTTCCTTTTCACCACTAGCTGCATTAACACTTGCACTTGCAGCTTAAATATCGCTGAGACAATTAACATGTTCTCACAGGATCTAAGTAAAACACTATCTTCAACTAACGGATTTTTGATCCTCATTGGCAGATGTTGCATCCATTATGAAATATCAGAAGAGAAGATTACCTGTTAGTCGCGATGAAGTTTTTGACTTGCAACTTGTATATGCCACATGAGGGCGCAACACACTACATTATCTCTACTTACATTCTTCTTTTTTGGGAAGTTACTTTAGCCCATTTCAGTCAAGTAACTGATCTGCATGTAATGTTTCTAATGAAGGGCATGTAATCATGATCATGTCCGAGGGTTTTTCTAGGTTCAAAGGTCAAAAGGTCCAAACATCTTGACCCATATTGGTGGTAGTCCTGAAGCCTCCGCAGATGTGTTTAACAATTAATGCTATCACTTTATCAGTTTGGGTTTTTTCGTGACAGGGATTTTAAATATTTAACCCCTGTTTCCCTCCCTTTGTCACACGTGGCTAATTCATGGCCCACATCACTTTCATCAAAGGTTCTTCCCAGAACTCCGAAGATGCATCAGCTGCATTGATTATTCTGACATCGTGGGATACAACTGCAAATGGCATGAGTTCTAAATCAACTTCTGATATCATCGAGGACTTCAAATGGAAAATTATTCAGACAGGCGCAGCTTCTAAACTTTATTGCACCATCCTTGATGACAAAGTAAGTGATGGCAAAAAGAAAGATGCAGAAAGAGTTGGTGTTACTTTAATTCCTGCAAAACGAAACAAGTGGTTGACTCAATATGAAGACCCACCCGGCATAAATTGGCTAATACATCATGATAGATACTACCCACAACTGAAACAATTACAAAATATAAAACATGTGGTTAGCTACTCTTCAAAGACACAGAATGCTGCAGCAGCGATTCAAGAACAACTTTTCTCTGAAGCCCAGCTTCATGATCCTCTCACTCCTGAACCACCACCTGCAGCATTATTCGTGTTTAATGCATGGAGTAAAGACGAATGTGGTCTCACTGGATACCACCGAAACATTGTACAAGACTTCTGCACAAGGAAAGCAAGGGTAGGAGAAGATCTGAGGGCCTACTCAACAGTACTTGATGTCAACATAGGTAGTGACCAGAAGAATGATGCGGAGATCTGTGGTGTTAACCTAATTCCAGCGCAAAGAAAGAAGAGAGCTAAGCTTCGTGAAGATAAACCTGAACTGAAGTGGTTGCTCCATCATGAAATTTACTTTTCTGATATCAGAAAGCTAGAAAATGTTAGGTATGTTATCGGTTACGCTCCAAAAACTGGATTTGCTGCCGCGGATATAAAGGAAAGATTATTTCCTGATGCAGAACTAGCTCTGATCAATCATGCATGTCCAGATGCCAACTACCTATTCAACTCTGATACAGAACACGATACATTAGAGGAAGAGATGTTAATGATGGCAAGTGAAGCAGATATACTGTTTTCCATTGGGCCTCGTATCTACAAGTATTTCGAACATGCATATAGAAATGGTGCTAGTGGTAGAAAGCTGTCAGATATTCCACATGTCGAGATTCTTCCTAAACCAGCTGAAATATACTTTGACAAACATTCCCAAGTGCCAGACAACATTGAAACACCCAAAATACTAACATACGGTCAGTTAGATACACAAGAGGCGTTAATGAAATTAGATACAATTGCAGCTGCAGTCGGCATTGTTGAAAAGAAAGCGGTTGACATCAAATCTCCTGAATGGAACATTCAAGGGGTAACTGTGCAAGACGACGAAGGATCATTCAAATACATAATCGACAAAATGGACAATAACCATATACAGCCCAAACTATACGTGGACTGTTCAGTAGGAACATTATTATCATCTATGAAACAATCCCACCTCTGCCTCCCAACATCATATTACACAGACTACAGTTTTTTGGGTTTGGAATCGATGGCATGTGGCATACCTACCATGGTCCAGGAAGACTCCCATATCGCTGATTTCATAATTGAGCACTTACAAAATCATAGTCACAGTTGTATTGTTAGAAATCAAAAGGATAACCTTGCTGCAAATATTATGACAAACCTGATGAACAACGTTGAAGCGTTTGAAAATGCAAGAATACTGAAGGAAGACTTGTCTGAGATACAAGCAGTGACGGAATGCTGTGCAAAGTTTGCATCATTGTTAACACCACATCAAACCATGAAAACCCAGCCCATGATGCATGACATTACTTCAGAAGCAGTGCCAGGGAAGGAAGGTAACGTAATGTTGTTTTGAATTCAAGATTGTCCAAATTAATCGAGACCGTGTTATAGGCCTACATGTATGTACACACGCTTTTTATTGATGCTAAATAAAAATATCAAAAATTGTATATTTCAATGTGAATAAACCTCGCAAAAATTATGATCGGTATGCAGTTTTATACTGTTGACTTCACTTGACTGTGATTAGATTATATTAGGGTGTGCTGAACAGAAGATTTACTGTTTTTATGGTCAAAGTTAGCTAATTGATCGATAATTGAATCAAGGTTTCATTAGAAATGAAAGACGATGTCAAGCATAAAACAGGGACAAGCCCATATTTACTGAGATAAAAAGGAACAAAATTACTACTTCAGTGTTCACAATTTTACAGTTCACAAAAAAATCATTCAAATAACTATAATGGAACACAGGTACCCTAACAAATTTATAAATAAACAATTTCAGATTTTGCAATCCATATCCTTCCCATCCATCCGTTTTCACAAAACCTCATAACAAAACCTCATAACATCTTTACAGCTGGGGAGAAAAAATATCCCACTCTGGAAGAAATATTCAGGCCTATTTTGTTTTGATTAACGTGATGCAGATGACATCGCAAATCCTTAACAGCTCTTCTGCTGCAGAGCAAAGAGATAGAGATAGAATAAAAGACAATTAGAAATATCTAGAATGGGCACAATCTGTTGGCAAAAATGTAATAAGTATTCAGGGCACACATCACAACCACAAATGTACCTTTCCTTTATCTAAGACATAGAGATAATGAAATAGAATAAAAGGCAACCAGAAATATCTAGAATGGGTACAATCTGTTGGCAAAAATATAAAAAGTATTCAGTGCACAGATCATAATAGCAACTTTACCTTTCCTTTCCTCTCTATCATTCAGGGTCTCGCAATTTTGAGGTACACATAACGTTGAAGGTTCCAGACAAATACCGTCAGTTATCGGAGGAACAACGCGAAAACGTGACTATCAAGAAAGAGGAAGTAAGGGAATTAAAGGCTGTGTGCAGCAAGTGTAAAGCAGAATTTGATAAAAATGTGAATAATGTGGTACAGAATGAGAAAGAATTCAAGAAGGCAGGGGATATCTGCAGAAAGATTTTAGGCAACAATGCATCAGTCAACGCATTAAAAATAGGCTCCCTTATCATTTCTTTCGACTTATCATATCTTATTCACCTGTATAAGCTCGAACAAACGTGTAGGTCTGGGAGTTTTCCGAAAGCGTTTGAAGAACTATTGATAACGAAGAAGATGAGAGAAGATGCTGCTAAGCTTGGAATAACACTAAATCTGGTAGCAACATATGATGAAGAAACGTTCCATGAACTTGAGCATTTCTTCATCAACCGTAAGTGTGTCAGGGTCTTTTGTATGTTAGATATGTTTTCCGAAAATAGAGCGCGGCTGTTATTGATTTTTGTGAATGAACGCTGCATGGCCTATACATTCCGATTCCTGTTTGAATGACTGTATTTACAACATATGAACTTATGTGATATCATATTGTGATGGGCGGAATGTGGGCACATTTGACATTATATCATAACTCTGTCTGCCGAGAGAGTTACACACTGTTGTATAAAAATAATCATTGATTTAAAAGATAACAAAAGGTGTTATTTAAGGCTTACTGCCCTTGATGGCAACTAGCAACTACGGCTGCCTCTGCTCTGCTTGTTCAAGATCAGCTCTTTTCGATAAGATATCACTTTACGATAAGATATCAAATCCACGATGCACTGAAACTCCAAAGACAGATCACTGTTTATCATATCAAAATATATTTTCAAGATCTTTAAATGACTGTCTATGCAAAATATTACCTTACCTCGCTTTCAAATTCCTTGTTTAAAATGTTTCATTGTCGTTTGGCTGCAGAATAAGTTTTCGAGACAGTTTGTTGATATCGAGAGCAATAACGCTTGCTTATTTGTCCTGTTTTTAAAATGCACCACTTAATACTTTCAAGTAGATGGTGTCGTATTTGTATTGTTTTTAAAATGCACCACTTAATGCTTTCAAGTAGATGGTGTCGACATGACAAAGCTCGTTAATAATAACAAAAATGCATCCGCGGTTGGCTCATCATAAGCTTAACCACGCTGTATACGACATTTTTATCTAAGTTTATGTTTTTATCATTATATCACTGTATTCATTTCAGGAGACGGGGGTGGCTTTGAACAAGTTGGAGTTGTTTGCAGTGTCCTTGAAGAACGTAGTGCCAAAAAATTACAGATTGATTTCAAAGTAAGTGCGTATTAATGATTATATAATTTTATCATTGCATTGCAAAGTGTCATCTGACAGCGCCCAGCAAACTTTAAGGCGACAACCAATAATCTTTAGGATGTCGTTAAAAACCAAGTGTATCAACATTATGCATTTTGGTATCCCACATAGACATAGATTGAGGTAGCAGATATAAAAGTAACTCTAATTCCCGCGGTCATTCCATAGTTCTTTCATAAGAGTATCATTGGCACAGGAAAGAAGGCGAAAGGAAATAAAGCACATCGTATTTTCACCTTCTCATTTCAGGATCCAGACACCTGTCTGAAAACTAAGTCAACAAACTCAACTTTTGGAATGAGTTATAAAATTGACTCAAAACAGAGTAAGTATTTAGTACCTTATTTACACACATCTGCTTTTCGTACGCCTTGGCATAGGCAATCCGCAATAGCATTGGCAGCTATTGGGATAAGTAGTGTGCATCGTTTGTCTGTCTGTCTGTACGTACGTACGTGTTTATACTTGTATGCATGCAAGCTATTATGTACGTGTACGTACCCACATACGTACGCATGTGCGTGTATGTATGCATCCATCCATCTAGATCAATCAATTTTTCTATCTATCTATCTGTCTATCTATCTATCTATCAGTATAAATATTCTGTCTGTCTGTCTGTCTGTCTGTCTATGCATCTATGTATTATGAATTATTTTGTGTATGTGTGTATTTAGGTCTATTTATGTGTGTCCACTAATATCTTTTGAAAGCAACAACACAAGTTACTTGAAAATCGAGCGTGACCATGTATTTTTCGGACGAACATTTTATATGTTTCCATATCTGTGGCAGATATATGCGTATGAACTTCAAAAGAAGGAAAACATACAAAAATTCTCCTCCAGGGTGATCAATGGGTAGTATAACAATTTAGTATGTAGGTTCTGATAACAATACTCATGTTTTTCAAATTAGCATGAACTTTACATATGTAAGTTTTGAAGATATTCTCTCATTTAACGTTGCTGAAGCCATGAGTTTGGTAACTCTAAACTTTAAACTTTATGTTCCTGGGAATGATTTTATTCATGAATTTTTTCGTATGTTCATTTGCTTGGCGATTGTATTTCTTTATTTTGGGTTGTTACATATTCTTCTCTGAAAGCACGTGTACGATAGATTCTGCAATTTGCCAGTAGATTACTATACAAGACATGACCTCATAAATTTTGCTCAAATAAGAGTCTTATTTGAATTCCCAGATTTGAACGAACAATGTTTCTCATGACTTTCCTCACTGTGGTTGAAATGATAGTGAAATTATATATTCAATTTTTTCGCCAATTTTTTTTTCATATTTCGAAAAACTTCTCTATATGGGCAACTCCATCGATGGCTTTCAAATGTGTGTTTTATTATCTGGTTTAGTTATGATGAAGTGATGGTGGAATTTTTATTTGAATTTTTTGAAACTACATTCTCTATTTTCTAGATCAAAACATTCTTCACTGAAAAAACTAGACTGATACTTTTCGCCTTTGAGTTTTTCAAAAGTCGTGAAAATTTGCATATGAAATTTTCTGTGCCATTTTTTTCACTTTTGGCGAAAATATATTCATCTCGTTATCCTCTTATTTGACATGTGGTGCCTTGCAAGTGTAATGTTAGTAGCCTGATCGACCAAACGATTTTTAGTCAAGAATTAACTGTTTCAAGTTCTTTGTTTTTAATTTATGTTTAATTATGTCACTTCGTTAATAATGACTTATACTTTTCTAACTGTCATCCACAGATGGAGTAAAATTTCAACTCTTTCTTCAGATTGATTCAAACCACAAGATCTCAGAACCTGCAGTTATGTATGCACCTTTAGTCCTAAACAGTGAGAAATGCACACGACTAAGAGGGCAGCAGTGTGATATCTTAGGACTTACTGTGAGAATGACAGACAGAGTTCGAAATATCCTGTGTCACAGGCCTGAAATCTTAGCACTGATGGGCGTGATACGTTGGTATGCTACAGCAGACAACGAATACAACAGTAAAGTCCAAGGTAAAGCAATATTATATAGTAAAATATACCATTCAAACACATCCTTCTAAATGTTTCATTCCATTTCAACTGTTACTGTGTTAGATCAGTATGACAATGTCAGTGCCAGACAAGCTGCCACGTACATAATTTGCACTCAATAAAATGTGCTTTGATTCGCCTCGTACATTCTGTCATGCAAAGTTCGCTTTCGTCCATTATGGGCTGGGAGGGGCGACATTATTGCTTAAATATTTCCATTCGTTCACTGCGGAAAATACTCATTGGCTAACGATCATACGCGTGTCACCACTCGTGTTTGACTGGTGGGTAACACTGTCATTACTTCACTCTTAGTTTCCTTCGCTGAATAAGGATAAATATTAGGGAAAAATATCTTAATATAACACAGGCATTACACGTTGGTCTAAATCTATCATCTTACCTAGGACAGTAATGACTAAAACATGTCATGTATCATGATAATCATTGTTCCGATTAAGTTAGGGTGTGCGCTTTATGGCTGTATGCCAGCTTGTATGTGTATGTGTGTGCTTAATTAAACTCTGGCTATGTGGAAAAGTGGGGGTCAAACTGAACTCGGTTTTTGAACCAACTTTTTAAGAGATGGGTATAAAACTGACCGTTTCTATCGCTGACTTCTTTGCTTCATGAGAAGATACGGTAGGTTATGAGTTGGAATCATATCAAGATATAATCGACTTTTGTATACTTAAAACCCATCAAACTAGCCATACGACTAATGTTGGGTTGGTCAAATCAAAATACAAAGAAGTCAGTAAATAAATGCAGAAATTTACGAAATGACAAGCCAGCGGATGTAGAAGTAAAGTACAAAATTGTGCCAAAATTATGACTCTCTTCAATTCGTTTTCAGAATTAGAGGAATACATTATACAACATGGAAATCCCACCTTCCCAATAAAGACAGAGGAACACCCTGTCACTTTGCGAGCCAGAAGTTTACTCCTTTATGAAGCTACGCCGAAAATGTCCACAGATTGCAAAGTCTGCAGATACTACCTGGACTTAGCTGAAACAGAACAATTGTCCTTACAATCAGACATACAAGATCTAAAACAAGTGTTAGATAAAGCAGTGAAGGAAAGATCAACATTTCAGACTAGGACAAAAGTTCTTGCGAATCAACTAGAGGAAGAACGTCTAGAGAAGTCATTCTTAAAACAGCAGTTGACAGATCAAGTACAGAAACAGATGCTTACTGAGAAGGTTGCCACGACACAATTTAGAGATAGTCTCCTAAAGGAAAACTTAGAAAAACAAGAACACAAAAACACAGAAGGGACTGTCAGAGAATTAAAAACTAATTCGGACGAAAAGCAAAACATCGGAGAGGATCATCAAGTAAACTTAATGAAACCTTCTGGCGAGCAGTCCGAGACAGAGCCAGAAGGAAAGATCGAACAAACTTTCCAATCTAGTGTAATGGGGGTAGAAGGACATGCAGGTGACCATAAATTATGCAGTAAGTCAAATAATGTAATTTCAAGTCTGCAAGTTATACATTTGTTTTAGCTCTCATTTGCCTAGCATTTTTAGAGCATTTGGATCCATGGGAGTAGTCGACGTACGTTTGTGTGTACATGTAATTGCAAGTACCTGAAGTACATCCGTCCTTCAACTGCCAAAAACACTTTAAAGGCACTGTTTGTATCATCAATGCTTGGCGTGAAGATGCGTCATGAATTGAAGATCTGATTCTCGTAAAACCAATACGCTATCTTAAAATATGCAAACATGCTCAAAAATATGAAAAAAGACAAACAGAAAGTCTCAACTCTTAAATATTTTGCACATATATTTTTCTCGATGCCCTGACTCCATTTGTTCAGATTATTAGACGATTCACACATTTGCATTTTTCGGAAAATATTTTTACAGTATTAATTATTCTTGTCATAAGCCAATTGTGAGAAGACTTTTGAACTCCTTGTAGATTCCCAGGAATGACCTTGTACGCGATTGTAAAACAAATAACAAAATTCACACGTGTAAAGATTTTTAGAAAAATGTACTGCTTTTTGGCCATCATATTATTTCTTAAAGTTCACACATCAAAAAATTTGTCAAATCTTGTCTATAAATTCGATTGATGACCTAATTCTTATTTGTCTTAATAATGATGAGATTTATATATGTAAGGTTAAGGCAAATCTTCCAAATTTTAGCTAAAACAACGGTTGTTTTTCATATTTTCAATGAGTTTCTCAGAGATGAATTGCAACTACTTTATCCAAATCATGCTTTACTAATATCTTTCATGTTATGTGTGAGATTCCGGGAGATGGCCACGTTAAGATTCATTAAAATGATCATTGAATTTGCGTATGTTGGTTTTCATGATATTATTAAGACATTTTGTAAAAAGCAGAATGCAGTAAAAAAGTAAAAACGTGGGTTAGCTTTTCATCATCGGTTTTCAACAAAGATTGTCATTTTTATGCATAACCTAGGGAATGATTTGAATTGCTTGCATTTTCCTTGTATATTAACACCGAGTCCGTGATGTTCTTTGGCATTCCAGAAAAATGGACAAAGATCATGCTTGGCAGCCAGAGTCCAAAGACTGAACACAAGTTCAACAACACCAAAGGTTTAGCTTTCCACAAGGATCGACTTATAGTATGTGACAAAGGCAATAACATCGTACAGATACTCAACCAAGAATACGCACGTGAAAACGTGCTCGGCAGTTTTAGTGGTCGGTTTGCCAAACCATTCCAGCCACAGTCAGTAGCTGTCTCTCAGGACAACCTGTACTTCATACTTGATGACAGTAATTTGCAAATTGTCGTTTGTGATCAAAGAAATGAAATTAGCTCTATAATCACTCTGCCTAATGACACGAAACCCTGGTGCATAGCCCTTGTGAAGACATATGTTCTGGTCACAGACGTCAATGGTCACCGACTCCTCATGTACAGCCTGGATGGACAGCATATCGCAAAGGTTGGTAGTCAACATGGGCGATCACAATTCAGCTACCCTTACTTCGTTGCTGTCAACAGTCAGGATGCCATCATGGTATCTGACTCTTTCAATCACTGCATCAAGTGTTTTGATATTGACCTGAAGTACAAGTATAAATATGGCAGTCTTGGTAAAGGCGATGGTCAACTGCGATGGGCACGCGACATTGATCTCGATCAAGATGATAATGTTTATTTATGTGACAGCGAAAATGATCGAATTGTAAAGTGGAGTAGTGACGGAAAGTGGATCTGTAATCTATTCAAACGTGACATAAGTCACCCTCAGTACATAGCAGTGACCGCTACGGGTGATAGAATAGCAATAGGCTGGGGTGGCAACGAAATTGCAGTTTTTTCTAAGGTTCCAGATCCACCAACATGACATGGTCAATTCACAAAAACAGTCATCAGAAAGGAACTATCAACAGGAAACAGGACATCATCGCTGAAGACAGTGAGTACTACTACCAATGTTGAGTAAGGGAAGAATCATCTGATATTTGGCTGAACAGGAAAATAGAATCCCAATACCTTTGGAAGCCCATTTAACAAAAATTTACGAAGATCACGAAGATGGAAGAAGATTATGAAGATCAAACATTGACACTTATCTCTCTCTGCTCTCAACACTGAATGGTCATACTATGGAATTTTTGAAAACAACAACTTTACTAGTACCTTGGCTGAAGGCCAAGTACAACAACCGGTATACAATCAGAAGTCAAAGAAGACCGCATTTACTGTTTCCATACCTTATTGCAAGAAACGCTTGAGAAAAACAATGAAGTTTGACGAAGTTTGACAGTGAATAAAAAGATCGCAAACTTGGATATCTTGTCAGAGCAATTGACAATTACTGCAACCCAAAGAAGAACAAAACTATAGAATGCTATACATTTTTCAGTCAAAGCCAAGAAGTCACTGAGAAGTTGGACAAGTATGTCACTGATTTAAAAAAACTTAGCAACATGCAATTTTTGCACAATACAAGACTCCCTAATCAAAAGTGGACTTGTTTGTGGGATTATGACTCAAGACTGAGAGAAAAGCTGTCATGAAAAGCAGACCTTGATGTTGAGAAGTGCCTGCAAATTTGCCGTGTGGCAGAACTGTCGGAGGAAAGCATAAAGACTGTAGAAGTTCTGGCAGAAATCCATGCCGTGAAACAGAAGATGACAAAGTCACAAGAGACTAGCAAGAAGCCAGAACAAGGCAAAGCATGCAAGTATTGGGGGAAATGTCAGAGAAAAGATAAAGAGAAATGCCCAGCATATGGCAAGCACTGTCATTACTGCAAAAAAAGCAAACCATTTTGCATCACAGTGTATGCAGTAGAAACAGAAAAGTGCATACTATACATGATAGTAGCCACTGAAGACTATGAAGAAATATAATCGGTAACACTATCACCAGAAGAGGTAAAAGTCAACAGTGTAACTAAAAGCCCTTTTCAGAAGCAGATTTTTACAACTATGTTAATTGATAAGCAGCCAACAAAGTTCCTGTTAGGTGCAACTTGCAACATTATACAAGTGATCGAGCTTGGTAATTTCGACAACTACAAGTTAACAGAGTCAAGCCAACTTCTAACAATGTACAACAACACAATTCTAAAGCCTAAGGGACAGACCAAAGTGAAGATGGTGAACCCCGAGAATGGAAAGCAGTATATAGCAGAGTTCGTAGTTATGGAGGACGATGCAAACATCCCATTGCTTTGCAGCAGAGCCATACAGCAGATTGGACTAGTAAAGATCCTGCATGACCAGATGCTACTGGTTTTGTCAAATTATCCACGAGTCAAAAGGGATAGCATAAAACCAATCACTGCAAAAACAACTTGTCAAGGAGCATCCAGATGTGTTTGAAAGGCACGGGTTTCGCAAGAAGGGCAGTACTATTTAGAAGTGGACCCCAATGTCACCTCAGTTGTCCATCCTCCAAGAAAGATACCAGTTGCCATAAAAGACCAGCTGAAAGATGAGCTTAACAGAGTGACTAAATGATATCATAGGACCAGTTAGAAAGCCAACCTCATGGGTATCAAGCTTATTGACAGTTCTCAAACCAGGGAAGATGAGAGTCTGCATCGATCCCAGAGATTTGAACAAAGTCCTAAAGAACAGCCACTACCCATTACAAACCATAGGTGATGTATTGCCAGACTTGGGAAAGGCAAATGTATTCATTGTCCTCGATGCCAACAATGGATTTGGGCATGTGCAGCTCGATAAAGAAAGGTCATATCTGACAAATTTCAACACTTAATTTTGCAAGGTCTGGTGGCTGCGCATGCCTATTAGTATTTCTACGGCTCCTCAAGAGTTTCAGCAGAGACAGAACCGAGGCATTGAAGGTCTGACACGTACAAAGTCAATAGAAGGTGACACACTACTCTATAGTGTAGGATACACTGTTGAAGAAGCTATTGCAGATCATGCTAAGAGTTTAAGAGCTTCCATGGAGAAATGTCGTGAGCGAAACTTGAAACTGAACAAAGAAAATATCAAGCTGAGATTGAAACAAGTTCCTTTCATGGGACACTTCATTACGGATGTAGGTCTCAATCCAGATCCAGCAAAACTTTAAAGCTTTTGTGGAGATGCCAAAGCCAACAGATGTTATTGGAATCCAGAGATTTATTGGATTTGTCAACTACTTGAGAAAGCTTTTACCAAAGCTAAGTGAAGTATGCGATCTGATGGACACAGCCCTTATGGACACAGAGACCAGGTATGCCCAGATTAAGGAGCTACCCGTCATTGAGTTGGGAATGAAAAGATTCCATCGGTACACTTACGACAGACCAGTTACAGTACAGTCTGATCATAAACCTGTAAAAATAATTCTTAAGAAACCTTTGCACAGCATTCCGAAATGCTTGCAAAATATGTTGCTGAGATTACAACAGTATGATGTTAACCTGATATACCGCCCAGGCAGGCAGATGCAACTTGAAGATACCTTGAGCCATGCGTATTTGACAAATGAGCCACCAGATAGTTTGCAAGCAGATCTTGAGACAGTCAACATGGTACAGAGTTTATCAATCTCAGAACCAAGATGTCGAGATATACAACATCATACGCAGGATGACAAGAACCTACAGATTCTGATATCTGTGATACAGAATGGGTATGGATACCAGTCCTGTTCAGAAACGTATGGGCAGAAGAACAAAGACGTTGCTGCCAACTACAAACAAACTTCTCACATCAGCTGTTACTGCAGTAAAGAAGGCAGCAAAATAGACCAAGAAGAGTTAAGCTAGACAAGCCTACAAATATAATAGGGGGGCCAAATATCTACAACCTCTACAATCAGAAGACGTAGTCAAAATTATACCAGACAGAACGAATCAGAAAGATTGGAAGAAAGCAGAAGTCATCAAACACGTCAATATACGATCGTTTGAAGTGACAATTTAGGATGAAAGAACATAACACCGTATTCGCAGACATTTGATGAAACCCTGGGAGAAATATGTACCCAGTACAGTAGATTCAGATGCCACAGAAAGACCAGTAGATACTAATGGACCAGGCAAACAGAAAGACATATCCAAGTATTTGTAGCCATCTCAAGAAATGTTGGATAACAACAGTTGGGAAGTACAAGGCGAAACAGCTAGCCAGCCTTCATTTGAAGCTCCGGCTAAAACCACTCGATCTTGAAGATTCATCAGAAGACGTCAACATCTGAATGATTTTGTTGAGAAATGGACTGTACTTGAAGTTTACAGTTTTGCATGCCATGATTTCGAGGACTTTAAATTCAGAACCTAAAGAACATTAGTTTTCTCTTTAGTTCTCTTTAAAAGGAAAAGGGATGTAACAATATATGCTATTATCGGACTCAAGAACTGAGTGCCGATCATTTGTATAATTGCTTTGCATTTGCCCTAGCAGATCTCATGTTCTGATTGTTCGAGTTTGTTAAACATGCAGTTCGAACAAATTCAGAACTGTCGTCCTCATATTTATAGGTGACCCAGAACAAAGAACAAAGGTAAAACACGTGACAATTACCAATATTTCGCATTGATTGTAGCCAGGCAAACAAACTGCAATTTTTCGATTTCAAAAAGTCCCATTTTGTTGATTGAATACACTTCTTTTGATGCTTATTTATTTTTTACCATTATTAGCTCCACTGTCGGTTACAAGGAACTATTCAGAAGGGTCGATTGTCCATTGTCATTTAGGTGTCTGCCGTCCAGTGTCCAGCATCCACCACCTGCAAACAACCTTGCACTTCTTCTCTAAACCACTGCTAAGAAATATTTCATATGCGGTCAACAGGTCACTCAGAATGGTCAAACTTGAAATTGCCTAAATGGTGAGAAAATTTGTATAGGCAATTTGTTTGGGCTGACATCCTCTGCTCCCATAGCACTGTTCTAACACCTTTCAAATTAAATTTCGTTACTTTAAATGGATGCTCTGATTCTGTTTGATGAAAATTATTGTAAATTTGGATGTTACTTAGAATATGTAAATGTTTTTAATATTTTGCTCAATTTTACTCAAAAGTCCTCTTCTCTGAAAGAGTTCGCCCTACAGCAGTCAATCCTTGGTTGCAACGTGCAAAGGATAACATCATTCAGCTTTGTTCAAGTTGTGATGAAATTTGCATATGAACAATTTGGAGGCTAATTTTCTCTTTTATAGAATAACATCCCTTCCTCGATACTGCTGGTCTGAAAGTTTTGAGATTTATTTGAAATGTTGCGTCCTCCTGATACCCTTATTAAATCTTATGATAATGCGCATGAAATTTGCATATTGTAGAGTTTTGCCAAAGGTTTCTCCAACTGTTTGCTCATGTTTTTCGATTTTTTCTTTGAAACTGCAAATTGGCAATTAAATAAGGTTTGCATGTTGCAAGGGCTGATCTCATTGAATTTGTTCAAATTATAATGACATTTGCATATGTAAATAATTGGAGTTAATTGTATCATTTGTGTCAAAACATTATCTTTGCACAGTTGATCTTACATCATTCAAATTCGATTGTAGATTCATAGACATTCCCATATGTTAAAATTAGTACGATATTTGCATATATCAATTTGAAATTTACTAATTGTTCGGTCTAGTTTTATCATGTTGGTCAAAAACGTTTCCTCTGATAGCATCGATCTTACAACTATGAAATTCAATATGTATTGTCTCACGGATGCCCCAATTTAATGGCGTTTAAATTAGTGCAAGTTTTCTTATTTCATAGAAAACTTCGGAGCTATATCGGCTGCAAGGTCGCTGTTCGATAGTACACTAAATGACCATATATAACAAAAAGTACACAGCTTCTTCTCAAAGTATCCCAGAGACAAAACATGTCTTTATTGGACAAGTCCTATGATTCAAAACTCAGGAAAATGGAAACCGTCAACTTCTAATAAGTACTAGCCATCCCTCGTTTGACGCTTCCTCTTTCGCTGACAGTGGAGGAAACCTCTCGTCCCGGATTCAAATTTCTTTGTAAGTCTCTACAAATCGCTCCTTCTAATAATCATGTAACCCTGGAAACAGCATCTCCGTTTTTTGTGTTTCACCAATATCAAAGTACAGTTCAAGCTTCGGCTTTGTAAGATGCCATGAAATAAGTTCGGAGCAAATAATCACTTTCCAGTCTCATATCGAGCCACGAAGATCCGGTTTATATCTCCTGGATATTTACATTCAGTGGACAGACAGTTACACGGCAAAGTGTGGCCACGCGTGAAATGTAAGGACTGCGCCCTCACACTTTCGTTTACAAGATGATTTTGAATTGCGCCCTCGATTGAATATTTCCTATGCGATGCTTTTGTTTAGCAACTGCTTTGAGTAAATCAAGACTCTCCAGAACAAAAACTGAGGTTATAAGAACCAAGTTTTGAATGTTTAGATATGTGCAATATTTCAACATGATCAACTTTGGCTTCAAGTATGGCATTTAATTGAATCTTCTTACTGCATGCCTGCTTCGTAACAAAAAGTGTGTTTGTAGATGATCAGAAAGTATTCGATCGAGTCAATTATTAGAAATTGTTCAACGGTTGCTCGTTCGTGACAGCGTATAGATTCGTTAATTCCAAATTGGATATGTCAACTTAGTACAGATATCCTTTTACTATGATTTTTCTAGATGTTCACATGTTTTTATAGAAAGTGTACAGCAACACCAGTTGTTGAACAGAGCACGGTTTTATCGCAAAGATTTTCAACGTTTTTATCAATCGTTAGAGCTCCAGGTCTGTTGAGTCAAATGTAGGTTTTATAGTAAACTGAGAAGTATTCAGTAAAATGAATGAAAAACTAGTCTAAGATTTATGTAGTCCAAATGATGACATATTTACATTATATTCTGACACAAAGTCACGGGTCATATTCTTTTGTCTTCGATCATCATCGAGTGAATATTGGTAGAAAAGCAACGATATATAAAAAGATTCTAGATGTCTGTTGATAAATCGGTCGAGATGCTGTTATCGAGCTCCAGGAGAGAAGTATATGTGTCTCTGAAAATGATCTTCATCAGTGGAAAATTTGTTGAGTCTGTATTGCTGATTCTGACACAAAAAAGAGTAAATTTATGAAATTAATACAGTTTTTATAATCAGGGACTTAAGTAGATGGAATCTGGGTTTTTTCAAGTAAAATTAATGATTTGAATACTTTCCTATGAAGGAGACTGTAAGGCGGAGTTTACAAGCTCATAGTGAATAGCGCCCTCGTTCGTTTAAAAGTTTTTAATGCATCAGAGGGTAATCCGTGGCATTGTGTTTCTATATTCTTCAGAACAATTGATTTACATTTATGTCTTTAAGGCTTTAATGGGTTATTACCATGTGCTGTATCACAGTCAATTTTAGCATCATATTTGACATTTAGTCGAATCTGTGTGGTTTTCTTACTTCATTCCTTTGTAGGGAGTGTGTTCATCTATCATTTGATGCTTCAAGTTTGTTCCCTCACAAAAGACCAGTGTGTTTATTTATGTCATCTTGGGAATGAATTGAATGTACTTTAATTTATTTTCATGGCTAGTTATTTAACAGAATGTTTACAGTGACCCTTGTTGTTAAACATGACAGGTTTATCTTTAGTCATCAAAGCTTTTAACATGTTTTCCAATAATTGGATTTCTTGTTTTCAAGATTAGACGTGTTTTCATAAGTTGTCCTTTCACGGATGATCGGAAATTAGTTCTTTAGTCAAGAGAACACAAACTATGGCTTTATGAGTCCCAATGGTTATATTGTCACTTAAAATGTTGTGATAGAAATGCGTCTCTGAACACTGCAACGTATATCATATTCCTCCATCATACCAAGAGGAGTCAGGGCTCGAAATTAGCGGTAGTCCCGCGTCCACAGAATACCAACTTTTCCCTGGGGCTACCAAAGTCCATGAAATGGTAGCCCACACGGACTACCAAAGCCTGGGACATGAAATTACTTAGTGGGCTCTACATGATATTGATCGCTCTGAGATGACCTACGCTCGGTCCGACAGTCAACCCAGCTTGACACAGAAAGGCCAGACTATGACTTTGTTATGCAAATTAAAATGCGACAGTGCAGTCGAATTTGTTGCGACAAACTTTCAATAAAATATCATTATCTGAACTTATATGTACTTGGATGACAGGTTCGGGAAATGATGGCCAATGAAAATTCATTTTCATAGTTATTTAATCACAATGTATCAATCACAATTATTATACACAAAATTATTCAAACTGGAAAGAAAAAACTGCCGGGCCATGTACAAATTACGCTTTCCGAAGTGTACCAGATCATCCCATGATAGTGTACTATGGTGGAGAAATATAGCCAATTGCCACGAAAGTATTAGGAACATGACTGTACCAAGTTGTCATCCTGAAATTTTTAGCCATATTATGTTTACACGTGCTGAGTGAAAAGTTGTCAAGGCGAACATCAAAATTTGTATGTAAGTTCTATGTATGTGTGAATAGGTCGTCAAACTTTGAGGCGTCACCGTTGTCCACTACACATGCTACCGTTCTCCTAAGGCTATAATCTGCAGGCATTGATGTCAAACGGCTAGAAAATTCACTTCCTGGATAGAATCATGCAAAATAAATCTCTCATTGTCTAGATTATAAATAAAAATATCATATCCTTACAAAAAAACCTCTTCATTCATGCATTGGCTACCAGACCTTGTCACTGGGCTACCAACTTCAGAAAATGGTAGCCCAATGGGACTACCAGGGAAAAAAGTTAATTTCGAGCCCTGGGAGTGAATTTTCACGGAAAAGAAAAGTATCTAACATATTTGTTCACAAATTTATTGTAATGCTGATATTGATCGTCAGAAAGACTTTTCTTTATGGACAGAGGCTGTAAAATGATCTTCAGAAGATTCCCTCCTGTTTTATATGTAAGTTGTGAATACTGTTGTAAGCTTAATCTTCCCACTGCTTTAATACCAGGATATAGGCTGTACCGCTGATTCTGGCAGAACATAAAAATTGGGAAAAAAACCCGCATTTCTCATCATCAGGGATTTAAGATTGGAAATAGTACAATATGATGTTGTTGTTTTTGTTTTCAAATAAAATTGACAATTTAATTTCTATTCTAATGAAGTTCATCAAGTAAGATGAAGGATATTATAGTTTTTGTTTCAGCGTGTCAAAGATATATGAGAGTATTTGATTGTATTAATTGTATTGTAAGTTTTGTTCTGCTCAATGTATGTTATTTCAGTTGTTGAACACAGACAGGTATATATACCAAATTATATCATACCAGTATATTGATGGAGCAACTACAGCGATGTGATTGGTCGAGACGCGAAAAGAACCGTGGTTTATTCACGATATACCACGGTTGGCATACGCGTGAGCTCTCGGCTTGAGCAAAAATCCGTTTTTGACATGCCACGCCAGAATTTCAATATACTGTTATGATATAATAGCAATAAATCACACCCAGCGGCGGTATACCACTCGATTTTGACCAGTTCACTTCATACATGCACTCGCTATCGCTCATGCATATATGTCGTGAACTAGTCAAAATCTCGTGGTATACCATCGCTGGGTATGCTTTATTGCCTAAACATACCAAAACAATTCATTACAATAATACTACTGCAATGGCGAACCGATTTACCAGGTTTGTTTATCAACATATTACACAACAAATAAGTGTCGATATATCAAAAACTAAGGCAGGTTATTGGTTGAGGAATATGAAGATTTTGACTATTTATAAAATCAAATGGATTTTTGAGTTGCCAAAGTATATGAAGTGTTTCAATTTGTGTCCGTTCATTAAACCCTAAAGGCAGAGAATGATTTGTTGATAAGTCATGTACAATCAGAACATAAAAAAGCTTTTTTATAAACAAATACAATGAATTATTTCATATTTTATTTTGTTCAAACTTAGTGTACAGAGGACATGAGACCCAATTTTATAAACCAAAACAAATAACACAATCCAGGGATAAGTGCTAATGCTTTAACAGTTTACAACAAGCGAACTAGTCTATGTCTTTTTTCGCTCATTTATCTTGGCACTCATTTATCTTTCAACGGCAAAAATAAAAGTAAATTTTTGGATGTACATTAAGTAGCTCGATCACCCTGACTAAAAGCATAAATTCCCATTATCCCCTCGTATAGATCCACTCTAGCGCACATATATCATCAATCAATACGATTTTCTGTACAATGTACTTTTTGAGTATACAAGTTTTTTACGGTTTGAAATACAGACTGCAGAATACATTTTAAGAATGCATGTAAGCCGAGGGTTTAAAGGCAGATTAATTGAGAAATGGGAAATGGTGTGATTTAATAACCGCATATCATCAAAACAGCGCCCTCTAGGGTACAAGCATATCACGTCAGATTTTGTTCACGGACTTTTATAATCGTACTGCCGGATCGTCTCTGCAAAACGTTATTTATATTTGTTAAATTGCGTAAAAAAATCTTTACATCCTGCGGGGAAGCCTTTAAACCCAGTTTGTCATCATTGCATATGAATGAAGTCGCCATACAAATCGCATTTATTTGAAATTTTTGAATATGTCCTCTT
>LD347578.1:0-22856 GCA_001465055.1 Ptychodera flava
GCTATCACTGTTAGCATGATATAACCAGTCCCATATTAAGCACTGGAGAACACAAGGCGCCCGCATGCGATGGAATTCGCAGTGTGACGAGAAAGTCTGTCTGTAAATAGCTCTGTCTAGGAATATGAAGAATCCGTCTTCCGGTCACTTAGGATAGCATTTGTTCAGTGTACCATTCGGTTGGTTCACACACGATGATGATCTCAATTTTTTGAAGGATTCGGGCACCATACCCTAGAAGAGCAGATAAACAAGTCCCTAAATGCCAAAGGTAGGTTGAACCACAGGCGCTCGGTGTTTCAATGTATGTTGAGAAGTTCCTTCTTCTTACGTTACTTTACACAGGATACTACGAGCACTTGTGGGTTGAACACTGACATGCTGCTTCAATGCTTAACCTTTTGCCAAATGGCAAAGTCTAAATTTACACGAGTTACGGCTGGCATTTGTTTACTTCAGGGACAGAAAGTATTTATCGTATTTTTTTTGTTTTGCTTTTACTAATACTATAGCGAAAAACAGCGCTATCTTCAAAATATGATTGGTGCTAACCTTTCCGAAGCAAGCCAGCGGTTTCAGTTACACAAAACAGGGGTTCCTTAGCAATGCAACACGCCCGTGTCGTACGAATCAAGTCCCATTTTGTAACGATAATAAGGATTTCACCGGAGCTACTATATGTTTTACTTGATTAACTATTACACAAGTCATCGTGCAGTCAATTTTCAACAGCTTCTCATGTCTAATCATCATAAGCTCTTTTTTCATTTTTTTGTTTTGTTTTGCGTCTTGTGCAAATGGATCACGGACTGAGGCACGTGTACGTGTAGAATGGTCAGGCAAGCCTTACACTCTACTTACATACCATTCTGTACAGAACACATTATTTATAACTAGTACAGCACTACTGAAATTCATACAAAATGCAAATTATTTTAGTGAGTCGGTAATAAGATTGAAAATGTCAGGCTCATTTACACTGTCCTACAATAAAAACAGCAAAAAGATATTCTGAAATCCCTCACTACGCTGTACATCTATCTCTACATTCAAATATGAAAGTCAGCAGGAGAGAGATTCATATTCGTCCAGCCTTCAGGTATACACTTAGCAGATTTAATAGCTTACAAACAAATCATTCATAACGTTATTATGCCTGAAATTTCACTTTCTGATCCCGATTTCAGGTGAATTACGATGGCTAGCAACCTTGGATCTGATGACGTTATATCACTTGGGAGTCGTTTAACATTTCTGAAAATCACAAAAGTATATTGATGTTACGTTGCAATGTAAGAATGTAAACTTTCCGTGCCATCGCGCGGTGCTCGCCGCCAGCAGTGCTTACCTCGACTCGATTTTTAGTAATAATTTTAAAGAAAGTGGTGAAAGTGTAATCCTTATTGAGGGCATTTCAATAGAGTCATTGAATCTTCTCGTTGAATTCTCGTAGACTTGCCGTCACTGACGAAAACGTACAAGAGCTTCTGGAAACAGCTGACCGCTTCCAGTTTATGGAGGTTGTGGAAAAATGTGAATGTTTCCTCGTCGACAAAATAACGTTCTCAAATTGTCTAGGCTTGGACAGTTTTGCACAGATGTATTCCTGTCAAATTTTAACAGAAATGTCAAGAAGGTATGCGATGAGACACTTCGAAGAAGTTTGTAGAACCGATGAATTCTTACAGTTAGAAGAAGAGAGGTTGTTTGGTTACCTGAAAGACGACGAATTATTCCTAAAATGTGACCGATGCCTGGTGGATGCGCTTTGCAAATGGGTTGAATTTGATGCAAAATGTCGTTCACGATATCTGCATAAAATATGCGAAGAGCTGTTTGAAGATTCCTCCTTACAACACGATTGGAACTAATTTGGGAAAATTGGATGAGAGTAATTATTAGGAAAATGTAACGAAATCGAAATTTTTACAGCTGAAATTTTACAAAATGATAGAATAGTGTAAAATTTGAAATATTGTTCTCATCGGACAAAACAACGAAAACACAACGATTATTGCATACCTCTTTCATCGGATTCATTTTCATGAAAAATAGTTCATTTTTCTGTAAATGTACTAAAGAAATGAGACAAAATGCGTAAAATTTCTCTAATTGACGACGTTTGAGTCAGGGCACTTTTGAAATGCCCCTGACTTTTTTGTGAATTTCAGGCTTCATAAACATGAAATTGAGTCAGGGCACATTTTAAATGACCCTGACTGACTTAACTGTAAATCAAGCGAAAAGCTTCATTTTGGTCGAGGAAAAGTGACAAACTGAGATTATTACTAGTATTTCAGTAATGAAGAAACTACAGACAAGCTCACATATTTTCATTCAAATATAAATATTCTTCATATGTTTTGAACAATATTGCATTATATACTATCATGCACTGATTCTTACCCATACTTTTTCAACAGCATCGTAAATTTTGAATAAAATTTTAAAGATGGTAAGCAAATACGGTGTAATATTAGACAAATTTCTAAAATTCTTCAGAAATTTTGCCAATCCAATTATCCCAATTTAGTTCCAATCGTGTTTTACCGAAATTAAGCGAAATTAACCGAACTTTACCGAAATTAACTGCTGATTCAAATTGCGAAGCCGCGTCTCCCGACACTTTGTTGAAATTTCTGAACGGATCCTATAACTTCCAGTTCAAAATCAAACGGAGATATGCCTACAAGGTGGTGGTCGTCGTTTGTTGCGGCGAAAATGATTAGTCTGGTTCCCTGACCCATTTCCCCGGTAGAGGGCGTGGGGAAATATAGGGTCAGGTACCGGCTAATGTAAACATGGACGCTATTGGGTTAAAATAAAACAAGCTGTGATTGGATGAAAGTAACACTTGTAACTTTTTCTCATCTTTCTTGGGTTTCGCACTTTCAGGCTCACTTGACACCAACTTCTTGTTTGTACCACAAAGCCTTGGAGGTAGAAAGAAAGACTTTCTACCTCCATGATTTAGCCACTGTGATTTAGCACACCTCTTAATACATTTAGAACGTCGACATGATGCCTGGCATTTTTCACGAAATTCGGACACCATTCTATCCATCAAAATCAATCGTCGTTCACAGTTCCAACAAAGTTTGCTTTCAATTAGCTGTGATATCGCAGCAGTACTTGTGGCGTGTATCGAACGTGCTAGGGTCATTGGGGTCACGCCACGGTCGGCGATGACCTCAATGACCCTAGAGCGTTCGATACACGCCACATCCACAAGTACTGTTGCGATATCACAGCCAGCCTTCAATCACCTCTATTTCCCCGTACTTCTGGATTAATCCTTTCAGTTTATGTTTCCCGTCTCGTGTGCCAATGTTTTTGGTTCGAATACCAGTGTTCGAACATAATTCTGATCCAGTCGAATTTTGACCGGCGTTTTCATGGTAGCAGCCATATTTGTTGTAGCATGTTCTGTCAGCTGACTAACCTCCGCCATCTTGAACAAAATTCTGTTCAAGATGGCTACCCGGTACCTGACCCTATATTTCCCCACGCCCTCTACCGGGGAAATGGGTCAGGGAACCAGACTACGAAAATGATGTGACAAGCTTTCCACGTGATGTTATGTATCACACACTCGAGGGTGAGGGATGGACATCGCTACATGACATTCCCGAAATCGAGGACATCTGTCAAGTTACCGCCGTAGACGATACCATTGTTGTTTCCGACAAAAGGGGAACATTATTTTTGTACGATTCAGTTGACGATCAGTAGTCCGAAGTCACAAATCCAAGCGATTCCGTCAAAGATGGTCACTCATTGGTTGGTTGTGACGGAAAGGTGTTCCTGATTGGAGGACATCGCAGCGGAATCGATCTAACAGATGTCGAGTTTTTTGATGTCTCAACCCATGACTGGTTTAAAGTCGCTCCGTTACAAACCCCTGTCAGTTGCGCAGCGGCAGTGGCTTTCAAAGGGAAACTTTTTGTTCTCGCGTCATCTTGCCAACTTCAAATGTACCAATCACGGTCGACCTTGGGGTGATAGGCTTAACGTTGAATGACTGTATATATTTCATAGACTCTAAATCGTTTGTGACCTTCGACCCTGAACGACAAAGTTGGCGCCTATTAATGAGTACACACACAAGGCGGGAAAATTTCGGCGCGACAGTCTGCGGAAACATGATACTAATTGCTGGTGGTCACAAGGACACTACAGGCTACTATTCTGAAGAAAAGCTTGATAGCATTGAATGTTATAGTGACAAACAAGAACAAAGGGAGACAATGTTTCCCCTTCCATGTGCGATGGCTTATCCTGGATTTGTTACAATAAGAAAATTTGTTGAAGATCTGCCGATTCAAAGACAGTGATTAAGTGAAATTCGCATTTACGTTATCGCACTATTGGGTGCCTGATGATTGGAGTAGGGGTAGAGGAAATGATCAAATATAAATACTACTTATCAAACACCTGATAGATAACACAAAAGATATGTAAATTTGTCAGGTCAACCAATAAACCCCAAGGCCAAGTGGTTATGAGCGCAGCTATTCAATCTAGTAGTGTCATGGCTAAGAATTTCAAGTTATGCCACATTGCTAAAGCTTTTAGGTTCTTCTTCTCGACCATAAAGTATCTCAAACACATGGTTCCTTCGACAGCATCTTAAAAGAGCATTAAAGTTAAGTGCAACTCATAATGGACCTTCTTAACTTGTTCTGTTTTCAGTCAATGGGGTTCGATTGTACTTGAAAGAGCATAATATGTATGGATGGATGTATGGATGGATGCATGCATGCATGCATGAATCATCCTGCATAAAATGGGAGTCATGCATTTCGAAAGCTATTGAGTTCATATTCCCTTTTGGAGAAATCAAAGACACACGTAAAATCGCATTTCATCGTTCCACGCTTTATTCATCGAGTCATGTAAAACTCAATGTCTTACAAAAATATTGTTAAAAAGGAGACCATGATGAATGCATGCTTTTCAAAACATATAGGTTTAAGTCTAGGAATGCTGTAGCGTAATTATGTTTACAATACATAGCTAGAAAACGTATGCCAAATAAAATATTCATTCTCGACTAACTACAGAAAATTAAATAATGCCGATTAATACTTTTATATCTCTAAAGCAGACATTACGAATATAAATGCATTATTTAGTTTCTGTCCTAAGTAACATATTATCAATATCAAAAGTCAAACTGTTTGAAATAGGTAAATGAATGGTATTAAGTTGTGATGGTTGTTAAAATATGTAACTGTGCCTGCCAGGCGGCAGGCGACTATGATACTCTTGTGAACGTAAACTGAGAAGATTGGCACTGATATTACCGTTTATAAAGTTCAACGGTGAATTATTTCATCCACTCTTATCATAGCTGGACTTCTTTCGGTGCATATTTTCTCAAATTTTCACCGAAAAAATGTATTAGAGAAGTTCAAGTTGCTTAATGTATGTGGAAACAGGAAAAATCCGAGAAACAAGAACGTACAAGTTTTCGCAGTTGGCGGTCGTATTGTAAATATTTAGGGTCTGTGAAAGGTTTCAGATGTGTTTCTATTTTTGCCTATGCTACCGAAAAAAACCTACCCCAAATATGTGGACACCTAACTTCATTCCTTTTCTGCACTTTACCTCACAAATAGTCACATCTGTAGCTGCATGCATACTTTAAAAAATTATTGAGAGTTCAAATGGAAATTGAATCGTTCAAAAAGAATGGTAGTATCAGTCCTCTACGTTTAAACATTATCATTGGTCGAACAATGTATAATTTTTGATGTGATACTAGTGTTATCTGTATAAGATTCGAAAATAACCATGCAACATTTATAGGAATGTTTTTATTGGACACGTCATTAAATCAGCATAAAAATCGTACATACTAACCCCTTATCAAACAGCGTCATCGACTTAAGACAGTCATTGGTTTAGAACTATGTAGTGAGTACGTACTGTCCTGACAAATATTCAATGTTAAATAACGTTTCTTTTAAATGAAAGTAAAAGGTGATCAGTGTCATGATTTTCGACCGTACGCGGGCAGACACTTCACTCAAAGTCGGCAAGATATAGTATAAAAGTTCTAGCGTTCTCCGTAGCCCATCCCTCTTCCGTCTTGCTAAGGTATGGATGTTTCAAATTGCCGAATGATGAAAAGTGGGTCCCCTTTACCGATGTGAATATTTTGATAACAACCCCAAGCCTCACAGTTTGCTGTGTCTAAATATACCTGTAAATGAAACATAGAAATAAATCTTCCTGTGTTGTAAAGATTATACAAATTGGTTGTTACGTTATATTTGGTCAATATTATATAAAACGTGATGTTATATGTATTGTGCTATATAAAATATCGGTTTGATGAGAGTGATAATATTTAGATTCAAGCGATTTTCTGCTCCTGTGTCTCCTCAACAAATCGATTAATAGTTACATTTGGCCGATGGCATAATCTTCCACACAGTGTAATATTATATAGGGCTCAGCCCTTGGTGTCGCGCCAGGGGTTAAGATTGGCAATGTTATTTGTATTGATTCATGATAAACTGTAATTGTTACTTCATAAACGTTTATATGCCAACTATGCCCAGTTTCCCTCTGATGAAAGACAGTTCACGTACACACGACGTCAAACCCTGCACAGGCTGCAGCAGGGCAGGTATAGATTTTCTGTAGCGTGTAAAAATTTTGGACAAAAATTGGCAATTTTTACAATGATAACAGCCTATTGCGATAAACAAGGGACGTATTATGCAATCATTATCATTGCAATGGTAACCGCACTGCCCACCTTCCACTTGCAAGCTGAAAACTATAGCGTTCCGTCTAAAAACTTGCAATTTTTAAATCTAATTATTGACACAGGGGGCGCTCTTCTATAATTCAATCCCAGCATTCTTTGCGTATGCCCCCGTTCATGTGCACGACAGTTTTCTCCGTTTATCTATATCAACGATACTTTGTATCAGCGACAAGGTGTATAATAACATTTACTGGCTAATAAAAGAGGTATATTTTATAAAAGGCATGTTATATCATAGTAATTTGTTTCGTATTTGTTTATTTACGAGTACTCAAAAAAAAACATGGCGGCGCCCAACTGAGAAACAAGGGTACACTTCCGGTTACTCGCATAGTATATTATGAATAAGCGCATGCGTAGTCAGTAAGCCGCTGGCGCGACTATTATTGTTCTCGTTCGTTCAGTGTCCTAGGTGATTCGTAATAATTATATTTTTAAGCAATAAAGCACACTCAGGGACGGTATACCACGAAATTTTGACCAGTTCACGACATATATGCACGAGCGATAGAGAATGCATATATAAAGTGAACTGGTCAAAATTGAGTGGTATACCGTCGCTGGATGTGATTTATTGCTATTATATCATAACAGTATATATATTGAAATTCTGGTATGGAATGTCACAAACGAGTTTTGCTCAAGCTGAGAGCTCGCGCGTATGCAAGCCGTGGTATATCGCCGATATATCACGGTTCTTTTCGGGTCTCGACCAATTCTATCGCTGTATTTGCACCATCAATATACTGGTATGATATAATACCCAATATTGTCTGTTGCGGTGTTGTATCAGCATGATTGTCATTTATTCAGCATCAAACACGAGATGAAGCATAAAGTACAAGAATGCTGCTATGATAAATTGTTTTATAACCGATTTGTTATTTACCAATGCCCAGAGCATTACAACAGATAGGAAAAGTCTGAAATTTTGATAATTTACGGTAAACTTGGGCAAATGACATATTTAATATAATTATGATCGACAGGATCGTTGATAATACAATTAATCACAGTGAGCGTATTACCCGATGCTGTAGTTCCTTAATCATTTCGAAATCAACTTAATTTGAAAATGTGATCGCAGCATGTAAAAATATGACTGCAAAAAAGTATTTTCCGTGAAGAGAATTTTACAAACTCCGACGAATCTCAGATTCGGTAAGACGAAGGGCTTTCCAAAACATAGAACTCTTACCATTTAATCGTTGCGATTCACGTCCTAGAAAGAGAACTCCGGCGTGTTTGCTCGTCCTGAGGTCTTGTACATTAAGGAGACCTTGGTATTCGTTACTACAGAAGTCCTGAAGAGATTGGTATGGACGCGCGATTTTAATGTTGCTGACTTCATATCCGGTTGAACTAAAACTGTCGTCACTGCTTGGTCTATTTGCTTCTACAACATAGAGGGTGTGAAATAAATACTTTGTCAAGAGGAAGGAGATGAGAATGATGTCATATTACATTCACTATAAGCTTGTACCAAGATTTTTGTTCGTGTTTTTCCTGATATAAGTTCAAATTATCATCATGATTATTCTTATCGGACTCACCTTTTATATCGGCTAAGCCATGACCTCGGTCATTAATTCTGAATTGAAACTCGGACATCACATATCTCCTTGAGGTGTCATTGTCATCAATAATAACATCCTCCATATCCTCGTCTGGTCTTGTTACTGTGATAGTACAATAAAAGAGAGGACGAAACATTTACCACCATGTAATAAACACAAAAAATGTATTTCGGGTTTATGTGTCCATTTCAGAAATATGAGAATATACCGTTTTCAAGAGGAATGTCATATTGCTTAAATGATGGCATCGTCCACTTGACTCGTTCATTAATATGATTAGTTAATTATTCGGTAACCTTGAACAAGTGGTATCCGAAGAAATGATGCCGTCAAACATTTTTGAGTACTCATGGAATTACGTCAAAAGTTAAGTTCCAAAAGAGGCTATAACTTATTTTGGTGGTAAGAGTCAGGAATGGGGGCTCAGAAACAGTAGAAATCATTGCAAATAAGGGTCGGGATTTTCACGAGTTCACTTTGTTCCCTCTTATTGTATCATCCGAACATTATCTACGTCTTCTTCAGCCATACTGATCCTTTATATCTAAATGGAAAAAACAGATCATTAATTACAGGGAGAGAAAGTTTTATACGAATTATTTTATATAATAACGAATACAGCTGCCAGAACTTGAACTAAGCACCTTTAACCTGTAGTCCACGAGAACAAGTTGCAGTGGTGGAATATTTCATATGAAGGTTGGGATGGCAATGCTATGCCCGTATTGATTGATTTAGACTCTTTTTTATTAAATGATAGTAATTTTGTTTTAAATTAACGCTATAAGTTAGTCAGTACCGCAATTACAAGATATCTGTATTTTATGTATGGCGATTTTGATGTAGTCACTTTCTGGTATATCACTTGTTCATCCTTGCCAATTATTCATGCGGTTTTCGACACGATTGAGCTGCTCTGTAGGTTACAGTTGACGTGATGAGAACATATGTTTAAGGTAGAAAGAACAATACAAACCCCCTCTTACAGTGACCGTTGCATGCTAAAATATACAGGTTCGTGTAAGCAAAAGCGTCACATTGCTTGACCATTGCTGTACCCAAGCGCTATATACAAAGATGTTCAAGTTCTGTAGCATATAATGCTGTCCGCGCTTGAGTTAGTTGCACACAGTATACCACTCTGTAAACAAACCGTCGCATAACTTACACATATACGGTATCCCACGAGAGATGTAAAATCAGTTACGACACAGTTTGTCTAATACATTAATGTTTCAAAAACTGTCGTTTAAGCGTTAGATGTACCAAAAGCTTTCATTACGTCTGAATCGTAGGTAAAGAAAAATATTGAACACATGACCTTGAACATATTTTTGAAGTCTCTCAGAAATTAGAAGTTCCGTCACGCAGATTATCAAACACACATTGTAACAGTATCTGATTAAGGACTGTTGCTGGAGTGTTTATCGGGATTTTTATTGGGCCGACTTGGAACGCTTTGGAAGCTGTTATCCATTGGTTGGCAGAATCATACCGTTTTAATTGAATAATACAACAAAACACCCTAAGTTGATGTGAATAGTGACAATCGACCAATCAGATATAACCTTGCAAACACGCTGCAAGGCAGCTGCAATTTCTTGATGGAGATAATGTTAAGGCAAGTGTTGAGATCATTCAAATTTTATGCCGCATACTATTGAAACGGGGGTCATATCACGTGATGTTAACTGTGACATATTGCGGTTGTGGCAATCTTGTTTGCTTCACTTAAATTGAGGTTGTTATGGAGCGTAACCGAAAGTTGTGAATCTCCGAAAATATAGGGTAAAGCATACTTACCACTTTTTGTTTGTCTTATTCGAGAGAGGTCAAAGGTTGCATAAGCCAAATCATGTGGCTGGTTTCTCTTTGTGTGTCTGAGAGAGAGAGAGAGAGAGAGAGAGAGAGAGAGAGAGAGAGAGAGAAGAAGAAGAAGAAGAAGAAGAAGAAGAGAGAGAGAGAGAGAGGGAGAGAGAGAGAGAGATATTGAAAAAGCATTTCCATGGATCATATTTCTAAAATGCATACGTGAATTTAATAGCAGTAAATATCAGATGAAAATTCCATTGACCATGTCACAATAATGCAATTCAATTATAGGCCTAATACCATAAAGTAGAGTCGTGGTATTCAAAACCCTGTCTGAAAATACGAGAGGCTTCAGGTTACCTGTTTGAAAACATAAAACTATCAGCAGTCTCAAAGCGCAGACACTCATCTTTAAAGATATTTATATAAAAATGGACTTATTTTCACCGACCTTTGAATATTCCTCTTTCTCTTCACAACGCGAATAATCACCACGATTAGTAAAATGATATTGCCAGGTGCCAAAACCAGAATAATGATAACGACTGTGTACAACTCAAATGTTGTGGTGTCTTCAGTGCATGAGTGGTCCATTACTATTGACATAAGATAAAACAATATCCTCGTTTAGAGTCCATATTTAATGGAGCAGATGTCATGACGCACTGAAAACAAGATATTTATTCATCTACTGAGAACGTTGATGTGACGTGTACTATAGCCAAGTCATTACCTTGTCTTGTTTTGTTACCGATGTCTTCACATCTGCAAGAGAATATAAATAAACCTCTAACACAGATTAATTAAAGAGACATATATGAGTGCATTTGTTCCTCTGTATGAGAAGCAACAAAAACATAACGATTCGTCTCGGTTTATCAATCAATCAGAGGGGTCACAGTCAGAATAATTGTAACATGTTTGGTCGATTATTGAACCACGTTTTAAAGGATACGGATTTGGCCAAGCGGTTTTGAATGTGGTGTCGTCGCTAGGTGACTTGGTGCCGTACATTGTGAGTGCGAAACCGATCGAAAATCCCCTGAATTCGTTACAGCAAGCAATGTTCCAAGTTTCAGATGATTACCGTAAATGACATGTAAACAGCATCTTGAGATTATTGTAGAAATCGTTTATAAAATCGCAATTTGGCAAAACCAGACAAGTCAGTAAAACCCTGCAAACACATATGAGTAAGTTTGATCCAATTTGAGAGCTTTCAGATTAAAGAACGTGACAAGAAAACGACACAATAGCATCAAGAGCACACAGTACTAGATGCTAAATAATGTAATAAAAACAGCAAAACACAGTGCGGATAGTAATTCAAGAAAAAAAATGGAAAAATAGACAACCGAAGGTTACCAGTGTTTTATGAACTACATTTTAACCATTGAAGCTTTAGTCGATGTACAAGAAATCATAAATTCGAAGATAAATGTGTAGTTAAAGAAATGTACGTGTACTAGCAAAGAATGATTTGGAATTCAAGATATAAGAAGGCCAAGTACGAGTTTCGTAATTTTGGAAGCGGTGGTTGCATTTCGCCACGCATTTATATTGACATTATTTGTTTACATGTAGATTCGCAAAGCGACGTGTATATGTCAACAAAAATTGAGGTGAAATCGAGGTATGAAAGAACAGCTTAGTGTAAATTATCGTTCATTGAATCGAACGAGTAGCGAGATCCGTTCATTAGGAAACAGTTCTATTAAAAAAAACATTGTATTGAAGTTTATGTGAAGTTTATAACAATTTCGCCATGAAATAACATTATACTTGAAACTGAGCACGAGCGACACGGACAGGCGAGGTTGGGTTCACACAGCAGTGCGTGATCATACTCGATCATATATTGTTTCAGTAAGCTATCTCCTTTTTCAACAAAAGCAGGGATCATCAGTAACGCGCTTGGATTAAAACAAAATATCATTTGATGTTGCCAGCTCCACTGTAGCCGCCCATATGATCAGGACAAAGCGGTGTTTTGAAATATTGCGCTGGTTTGTCTACATATGGAATGTGTGCAGTTAAAACGCGCGTTGTAACAAGACCGGAAGTAGTCCAGAAATGCACGCTTACCCGTATTTGGATAAAATGTGGTAATGGTCTGTACATTACGATGGCCGAGAGAGTTCTTCCAAATTCAAAATACAAAATTCAAATACAACACTTGAAAACGAGGCTTGACAGGCGCCATCCTGGTCGGATATTAATGATTCCTAGTTTTTCATAAGTGTTTCTTCATCAAAGATTGCTCTCTTGTTTCATAGTTTTGTCTTAAGCATTTGCTTGTGATCTGGGCCGTAAAAGGTATTAATCTGGCGACCACATAATTACAGCAAAGTGGTTTATTTTGTGATGATATGATGACAAACTCAAAGTTTTTTTTGGTTGCCTATATCGGGTAAAATACTTCCGTTTAGCTATTTACGATATTCTTGAAACGCTTTTAGTTATTTTCGATATTTTGAAACGCAAGTGCTAGGGATATGACAAGCCATCGTAACCCTACAGAACAATAGTAGTTGTTTTTCTTTCCACTTGCCCATTTTGACCGAATGTTCTATGTGTAAACCTAATATTCAGGGAACTAAGGTTTCATAGAGTTTGTTATTAAACAAATAGTATTATAACTAGTAGTTTATATTGCCTTCATTCTTCCAATCTCTGCTTAATGGTGAGTGGTCGACAATTGAACGTTAACTCTAGCTAATGAATGCAGCAAAATTCATGAAAAATAATAATGTCAAGAGTTCAAAATTGAATTTAACAGCACATTCAATTTGCATCTCTTTTCCAAAAACCAAAGAATATTAAATACTTGAGCCCGATATCTTTTTTATTTGATTTATAGCATGTAACAAAGAGGATTTTTACACGTCATGCCTAGTTTAATATCTTATTTCTTGTGTTTTGTGGTCACAGTATAGACCATCAAAGTTAAAATAGACTATGCTAATACTATATATCAGCACGAAATAAATAAACGCCTTTATGGAATACAGTTACTTAAAGCTCAAGTGTGTCTAACTTTTGGCTATATTTTCCAGCAGCAACTGCAGTTTCTTTTCTATTTACAGAAGCATCATGAATGACAAGAAATTGGCTTCTCAACACAGCTGTTATTTTTATATGTACAATCAGCAATATCATTGTTCGATATAAATACTGTCCTCACTTGAACTCATTTGTCCACAATAACTATGGCATTAGTCATAAACAAGCTATGTTGAAATTCTTAATGCTGGGCAATGCGTGGCATTTTTAGGCCAACCGAATTTAAATGTCGAAATCGAAGAAGGAATTCTTAAATACTGTCATATTTAATTCCGTGATTGTCGTTTTTAGAGTTGGCATTTCCAACATCGGATTTTACATGTAACACCGTGCATTATGCGGCCAGCTTATATTTGATGATGATATTAGAGAACGAAACGCGTATTAGCTCGAAATCCAGCACATAAGCTTATGCAATGTTCGCACGAAACAAGTGAGAAGATGTAAAGACCATCGCTTGGCAATATGCTAGGAATAAATCGAATATCGAAATTTGGTGTAGAACAGGAAGTTAATTCATTTGTCAATGTTTCATTTGTAAAGGCGGAGCCTCCTTTTAAAAGGGCACGAAGCCGTGGTTGCGTTCACTGTGTAAATGGACACCAAATAGGCAACACGCGTGCAGACGCTCCAGAAAATGCCACTTTTTAGTTTTTTTCCGGCCGCAACATGGCAGAAAACGACCAAGCAGTCAGTGCGAAGCTGCTGCCGATCAAACTCTGTGGTTATATTCAAGTTCTAACGCAACTGGAAGACGATTTTTTTTGGAAATTCGAGCGTTGATGTTGAGGAATCAGTGACCGTTGGCGATTTGAACCGACCGTCAATCAAACGCTAACCTTGTATAAACTATGTTTGCAGGATTAGCAAAAGAAACCAAAAGGTTGAGATCAATTTGTGTAATTAATGGTATAGAAATCAAACATCATACTGGCCTAGTGTTTGACAGGGAGGAGAACTCCACTAATGCGAGAACCTGGCATTGAAAATTGCGGCTTTAATGCTGACCTTGACCTGGCGTCACAAGTCGGACGGCTATGCCAAACATAATAAGTTTTACAGTGAATGAAAGTTTCAGTCAGGCATATTTAATTACAAACGAGTTACTCTGCTTTGTTTCCGAAACAGACGGCACATGGTCACCATGCCCCCCCCCCCCAATCCCAATAGAGCTGTTTTTGAGTTGCGTTTGCCAGAGTGGACAAAGTTTCATGGTAACTACTTTTCGGCTAAATGCGTTCCTTATTCAGAATAAAATAATTGATGGGGGGTTGATAAAGACGTAATAAATTTCATTTCTCTACAGCTCGATGTCTTTTCTTACTTTCTTTTTTCACTTTTTACGGGATCAAGAAGTGTCTTTATGAAACTATCATCGACTGACAGCCATTCTAGATCCATGTCGACAGTATAGACGCGGATGGATGTATTGTCTAAAATGTCTCAGTCTCAGTGAGACGGGATTATCACTAAAAATGTAACATTGTCGGGTCCAAACCAATATCGAAAATCGCATATCCGAAATAAGGAGCAGTGTATCAAATTGCAATATTTGATTTTGTTGCACGTATAAGACAGAACACGTCGCACAAGAGCAACTACTTCATGCTCAATATTGCTAGTCAACACTCGCAAATATCAATTTAAAGCCGATTCCACACAATTTTTTTTCTCTTTCCAAACTAGAAAAATGCCTGGCCGCAAAATGTGTCGCGCACCTCGCGCAATTTAAATTTGCGAAATCGTTCACAAAATCGCAGCGGTTTATGTAAAATTAGCTTGTAAACGTCATTTCCTTGGGTCTGAAATCTGTGACTAAATGCAATTTAGACATAATTTATCATGTCTTTCTCTGATTTCGACATCGAAATATGGTTGGCCTAATAATGCCACGGAATCTTGGCATGTCTTCATACTAGGGAGTAGAATCGGAATATTGAGTTGATACACAGAACAAAAGTACTGAAAAAAGTCTGAGTTACTGGGCTTTTAATTGAAAAGTAATACCTATAAACCTAAGGAATATATATTAAGTATGTAAAGATACTTTGTAAGTATTTATTTTGCATTTTGAATTCTGCATTTTGCATTTGGAATTTTGAATTTGGAACTACAAAATGCGAAATTCAAAATGCAAAATGCAAAATTCAACATTCATTACTTCGAAATGAGGCTTTGCGTAATTGATATACACCTTAGGCTTAGGAAATCCTCTTTGCTACATGTTATAAACCAAATAAAAAAGATGTTGGGATGAACTATTTAATATTCTTTGTTTTTTTGGCATAAGAGATGCCAATTGAATGTGCTGCTAAACTAGCTTTTGAACTCTAGGCATTATTATTTTTCATGAATTTTGCTGTATTCATCATTAGAGTTGACGTTCAATCGTCGACCACTCACCATTTAGCAGAGATTGGAAGAATGCAGGCAGTATAAATTACTTGTTATAATATTACGTTCTTCATAACAAGCTCTATGAAACCTTAGTTTCCTGAATATTAGGTTCACACTTACAATATTAGATCACAATGATCAATTCGAAAAATACCACTATTTTTCTGTTAGAGTTACAATTTCTTGTCATATCACTATCACTTGCATTCAAAGAATATCGTAATAATGACTAAAAGTAAGTATTTTACCATAATAGGCAACCAAAAAACCATGTGCTTTTGTTATCTTATCATCATAAAATAAACCACGCTGCTGTAATCATGTGGTCACCAGATTGATACTTTTCACGGCCAAGATCACAAATAAATGCTTGAGATTGAAACTATAAAATGAGATAGCAATCTTTGATGAAGAGCTCACAACAGTCATAAAAAACTAACCATCATAAATATCTGACCAAAATTGTCAGGTCTCGTTTTTAAGTATTGAAGTTTGCATTTTGCATTCTGAATTTTGGAGACCTCTCGGTCATCGTTGTACATAGGTACGTGATTAGTATGATTATTACTTGGGAGGGCATACTCACATTTCTGATGTGAATTTGAGACCATTACCTATAAAGGTGCAAATAATTGCATAAATGTGGGGGCACTTCTTCCATAGCGTTACGTAGAAAACCCGGCTCGGGGCATGTGTTAATTATATTAATACCCCAAACTTAATACCGTTTATCGTTTTTGTAACACTTATGGAATGCTCCGCAATTTGGTTATTTTGACCTTATTAATATGAAATTTTATACAGCTTTTACACGTACATGTATTCCACACCTAACTCCTTTCTTTTCAGTCGACTTTATATTGCTTGAAGTCTTGAACTTACATTCTCTCGCTTTCAAATAAGGGTTATATCAGGGCTTTATCTAATGATTACTAATAACTATCTTACATATCTGTACAGATACACGATCCATTAGTATCAATACAATTAACGCCATTGTCACATTTAGGACATAACAGCTCACAGTTCGTCCCTATCCAACCACTATAGCACAATATACAGTCACCAGTGTCCATATTGCATTCCAAGCAGCTCTCAGGACATGTTAGGTCACACGAGGGTCCAAAGTAACCTGGATGACATGAACATTCTCCTGTCACATGATTACAACGTTCAAAACTTTCGCAAGAACAAATCTTAGAGCAGCTGTAGCCATAGTAGCCAGTCTCACACGGCTGATCACAGCTATCACCATGCCAACCAGGTGTACAGTTGCATGTTTTGTCCTGAGGCCCACAGT
Source organism: Ptychodera flava (assembly GCA_001465055.1). Lineage (NCBI taxonomy): Eukaryota > Metazoa > Hemichordata > Enteropneusta > Ptychoderidae > Ptychodera > Ptychodera flava. The sequence goes on from LD347578.1 coordinate 16,931, forward strand.
CATTTCCGTTGTAACAGTAAAGACATTTATCTTCACAAAATTCACGTTTCTTGCCATCGGAGTCGTAACTGTTACACTCTGTACAGTCTTGTCCTCGCCAGGTTGGTGGACATTCACACACTTCTGGATACACACCTCCACATTCTCCTCCATTGAAACAATTGCATTCATTTCGACATTCTTCTCCGTAGAAACCAGGTTGACATTTACACGAGCCATCAACAATATTACATACCATGTGACGGGGACATTTACACACTCCCGAACAGTTCACACCCCATGTTCCATGTTTACACTGACATCCAGAGATTGGATCACAGTAAATACCACCGGGACAGGAACACTTGTTTTCACAAAAGTTGCCATAGAAACTCTCTTTGCAAGTACAAGACTGGAACACTCCTTCGTCATCCTTACACGTACCGTTATTTTTACATGAACAGTTAAATGCGCAGACTGCACCGTAGTGTGAAGGAGGGCATTGACATGACCCGTCTGTTTTGTTACAAATTCCTCCATTTTTACATAAACAGTTATGCAAACAGTCACTTCCATATTGACCGTAATCGCACTCTGAAAAATGGGCAAAATATAGCATGATTAAAAAGACCTAATGCCTCTCAATGCTATTACATTTGTACGCCTTCCGGGAGTACGAACATTGAGGAAGTTATATAACATTTTGCGGAGAATATCATAGAGAGAAGCTGGGTTTTTTCGCTGTTATAAATTTAATATAGAATTATACTTCTATCAAAAAATATTACCCCCATGGGCACCATCAATAAGACAGGCAACAAATAGTGATCTTGCCCCTGGTAATTATGTGATATTATTTACTTTATGTAATCGGAACATCAGAGTTTGGTACATACCGATACAAGTCGAGTTATTGAGATAATAACCGTCACAGCATCTGTATACCCTATGAACAACAAGAACAGATAAAGTACTATTTACAGAATTCATATTGTCATAATGTCAATCTCATAATACACATTTTTTCACTAGAGAGTGCTGCTTCTATCTGATTACACTGTACAGCGGGGAGGGGATAGGATGCTCATCCTGCGTGGTAGTAAAAACGAACTTATTGTAATTATTAGTATGCATATTAATTGACTGATCTTTATACATTGTCTGAATAAGTGATCGTGATATATACGTCCGTCGGAGAAAAAAGCGCTGACATTACGAAGGATTTTCCGGAGATTGCATGAAACAGCTGTGACATCAAATTTAAAAGCGAGTTCAACAATACTCAAAGTTATTGAACTATGTGTCACTGTTATTGGACACCACGTCCGTCGATACCAAATTTACTGCATAGTAAAACTCGTCAAGTTCAATAGACAGAAGCATCATAATGTTGCTTATCATACAAGGGATGGAGTATATGCTCGCTGATTGTCTAATTTAAATTATTATAATAAGGCTGGAAATACTTACGGCCCATCTTGGTCATTATAGTAGGAGCAAGCATGAGGATCACTAAGGTTCACATTGACAGTTTCAGTATAAGCATATCCACAGTACAGGACAAAAACAAGTAGATATGCAAGAGTCACACGAAATGCGCGTCTCCTTTCCATGGTTTCTGTTCAAAATTCTTCAGTAAAACCGACAATGATGTACCGCCACGTGTTACGTTGATCAAGAACAGTACAGTCCAACATCTCAAAACGCTTAAATATAAAAACTACTCTAACCGTGCTTTTACCAAAGGTTATACACCCAGACATTAATGAAGTATAAGTCGCCCGATATTCTTTGTTCCTTTATCAGTAAGCCCAAACCGAAACAGTTGTTGTCAGGTTTAGTAACTACTTTTGGTTTCAAGTAGTAAATGGTAAACGAGAAAGTAAAAAATACTGACGGGAAACAATCCTGCCCACTTACATAGAGGTCTTACTCGTGTTCCGCTGCAATGGAAGCCCAGGTAACAACGCGTTGTGTCCTATACTATACATACTCAACCAAGAGCCGACCACGATTGGAACATCCGTTTTGTCAAGATTAACTCGTTCTAGTTCTACAATATCTTGTGTAACTGAACAATGGAGAGGAGCCAATACAATGAGTGACTGGTCTGGCCGGATGTAAAAGGTAACTTTAGCATTTTCGACGAAACGCTTTCACACTAGCGCATTAATTTGCAGGCGGAGCGTTTTCGATCGTGAAATGGCAATAAATCAAAGTTAAACCTATGATATCGAAATGAATTGAGTAGGAGAGGATATTTTTTTAACGACGGTAAGTTTTGTTTCAACAAATATTTCAATATGCCCTGATATAAGTTCTTGCCAAATTTAGTGAAGAATGCGACTGATTTGAGTTCAAAAAGTATGTCAAGACAAACTTAAGCTAACAATTGAATTCTTAAATATTTCAAGAAAAATATATCGACAATCATTACCTATATATAGCACTTCGTTTAGTGAGAAGAAACGAGTCGAAGACAAATCTCTTTACGACCATTCTCGTAGCTTAATAGCTTGACGAAGGAAAATCTTTTGAGATATTAATTTGTTTTCAATATCAACACTGAACTCAATCTCATAGTATGATGCAGTGTCATGTTGTTCCAGCCTGCCTTGGCCGACTTTCGATGGTCGAAGGCACGATTCAATGCTTCAGGAACGTTCGGGCAAATGTACACGACCCAGTACCTAGTGACACAACAGACCACTTAGGTGTTAGTTATTTCCGAAAATGAATCGTACATTTCTTACAGAGTACACTGACGTTATTCTCTTCGTTTTCACTGTCCCATTATTTTGTCGAAAATCTTGAAGTTACGAGTTTGAACACGTGCCGCCAGGACGCAGTATTCAAGCCCAGTCTCTTACAACAGTTGTAACAGTACCTGCTCGTATGGATAACTTGCTACAAGCAGATTTTCGATGTGATAATTATAAAATGTCTACGCTTACATATACATTCTTCATAATTCAAGCTCTTAAGAAAAGCTTAAGTGAAACGTACATTTATGTTAAAAAATCCCTAAAGAATTACAAAGTTGCTTACATCACAATTTCAATGAAGGATATATTAGGGATCTGAGCCACATATTTATAATGTACGTAAAGTTATATAGCCGAGAAAATATCCACTGTTAACATTTTATTAGTATTAGTTTGCATATACAATTTATGTACAATACTGAAAACAAAACATTTTGGACGAGTGGGATACATGTTACAAGTTCGAAGATATGAAAGGGGAAGTGACGCAGACGACAAAAAGTGACAACGCTCATATGGCGGAGCGCAAGCAAAATGATCTGACGTCTACAGTGCTCTACGTATAAACCCAAATTTTAATACAGTAATAATTATTATAACATCGATTTTTTGCTGCGTTGTAAACATAACCCGTGTCAACCTTTACCTTAAGCTACCCAAAAGGGCCTGTTTAGCACGGGCAAAGCAGTTTTTGACCGCGACTGTTAATAACATGTAATATGCCGTCTTGTGTAGCGCCTATACGCCTTCAAAAGAGACGAGGGAGCATAATGGGAGCAATATCACTGCCAGTCTCATTCTTATATCCGTTGAGTGCATATTTGTTCTTCCCCTTCCGGCATGATATATCAACCATATCGTGCGAGTCCACACACATGGTGGTTTCATAAGTACGTAAAATAGGAACACGCATAACATTCTCGCTAACCTTTTGACTGTCTCAAAGGTTATTGTGTTTCAATTGATGCTTCCAAAGGGCATGTACTGTTGTTAGAGTGGTAGGATCTGGTGTTTGATGCCCTTCGCCAAAGGGCATGATTTTAAAAAACCTAATCCAAAGCTGTTTATGATTATATAGAAAAAAATTATTGTATTCCGACATCAATATACATTTGAATGAGAACATTCGGTGTCAGGCTGTGATCAAAGTATTCGTTATCCGAATCGATGAGCCTTTAATTTTTATATGTGGTTTGGGATAATTTCAGCATGCAGGTTGTTTTTTTACTCAAACAAAATAGCAATAGTATTAGGTTTAAAATAAGCATCTACCTATTCACATCTAAGGTTTTTTTATTATATCAACCCCAACATAGCCGTCTTACTAGGAACTGACCTGTCTCTCTCTAGGAAGCCCTCAGTAATTACAGAGGGTGGGCCAGGGGAATTCAGTGCACACCTGTACTGCAAACGTGACACCCCGTTTCCTCGTGTCTAAAGTGTGACTCTTCCCCTGTCCAACATGCTAAAACTTGACCCTCCCTCCAACCACTGTAGTATTGTCCCCGGGAATATCCGAAACAGTATCAGCCAATTAACATAACAAAAGGTTTACTTCTTATGTAAGTTGTGCACAGAAATTACAGGAAATGCTAGCGTTTAGGGAGGGCGGGTGGCAATTTTTGGAGGGACGTGATATTTCATGCATTTGCGGGAGGGAGGGTCGCCATATTTTGCTCAACTATAAGAAGGCAAGATGTGGTTGATATAGTGCTTCACCCAAAACTATAAAATCACAATACATGGGGGTCTGTTAGGCAAAATATCGACTATTTCCCCCAACAGGGTATACCTGAACATTTAGATATGCTTGATAATATAATTTACTTTGATTAAAATAGGAAGTAAAACGTGCATTGGTGTACACTAAATATTGAAATATCACCAATAATGTTGATCCACTGTACATGGCAATCTATGAGAAAACTATGAATAATATTTCCAATATAAAAGTAGCTAAATCTGTGTATATATAGGAGTTTGATAATTCATTTTAATTCATTTGATTAGACTAAGATGATTGCAAATGCACGTGTGTGCGGAGAAATTTTATTTAAGAATATTATCTAAATGTTGATTCACTATACATTGTGGTCTATTCGGAAACTATGAATAATTTTTCCACTATAAAACTTGCTAAATCTGTGTATTTATAAACGTTTAATAATTCATATTCATATGTACTGGATTAGACTAGGATGGTTTTAAGTGCATGTTTGTGCAAAAATTTTGATTTGGCAATTCCACCAAAATTTTGGTTCATTATACATTGTAGTTTATTAGGAACTCATCAATATTATTTTCCAATACAAAAATAGGTAAAACTGTGAATTTATAGACGTGTGATAATTCATTTCATTGTACTTGATTAGACTGAGGTGATTTTCTACATAAAACTAACACTCTCTGTGCATTTATAGACGTTTGAAGATCGTTATACACTTTACCACTTGTCCCATATGTTTTGTCTCTTGTCTTTCATCATTTTTAACTGTTCAAGTTGTTTAATGTAGAATACCTGTGCATCTTTTTTGCTTGTGAACTTTTGGATAGTGTGTATGTATATAAAAGAACCGGTGTATTTCGTCACTAACCATCCCCATTCCCCGACCTACCTCTTGTAATTACTGAAGGCTCCCTTAGTTTTCGAGGTGAAAATCCAATAAAATTGTCAATACTTTTTGCGAATCACAACTGTGATTTAGAGAGTTGTGTCAGGTACTGTAAATTTGACTTCAACGAGACTTCAAAGGGTAGCAAATGGCCCTACTTGTGTTTTGTATCAGGCATAAGGAGCACTGTTCTTCATAAGAGAGGTCACAGCAATACCGTGTTTGTCCGCATTGTACATGTGCGATAAAATCAGAGCCTTTGCAACGAAAATAAACGTTGTCTCAGAGCTTTACATCACCGAATTAACCTTAACTGTAACAATCGAATTACACAGTCATATAACCATAGGCCATTGACAACAGCTTCCAGAACCTTGTTTTTAATGTCTGGTTTCAGCTCTCCCGAGATTAAGTAAAATTTGTAACCTCCGGCAACAACAAGCAAAATAATTAAACAATACGTCTAGGCCACACTAAAGCTCTTGACAAGTAGATATTTTGTTATGTCATAAACAATCTCACAATATGCAATTCTTCACAAGATAATTGTTTTCGTCGGAGTACATCGTC
>LD347578.1:26554-41142 GCA_001465055.1 Ptychodera flava
GACCCGGATTAGTCTGAAACTGGGAAGGAAATTTTGTTTGTTCGTTGACTTACTTAATTCATAGACAGTGACTCCCTTAGCAATGGTCTTCGTGGCTCGGTGATGATGGACACGGGGTTCAAGTGGAATTACAAAAAGACACACATCAAACTGAGGTCCATTATTACCTTATGTATGTGCATGTGTATTTCCTACCAAACGCACTAGTCACTAGCAACATTTTTGCTGAGATACGGAAGCATGACGATGCTAGATAAGCAATGATTGCTCATGGGTGGATCAACCATTTAATATTATAATAACTGGCCAAACTAATCATCAACAGGCAGAGAATCTGTTCTGTCTGTTGACTAGGTAGTACTTTCAGAAGTTTGAATAAGTCGTTTTCATCTGTCAGACCTTTCGGAACCATGGGGCATACGATAAGGGGTTATATACAGAGACCCTGACGTCATACTATATAATGATGACGCTGTTGAAACAATCAACTTTCGAAACTTGTACAGAAACTCACCAAGGGCACAATGACACATATTGTATCAAGTTGATTTAGTTACATGTATATCGAAAGACCTGTAGTGACCTAGTCACCAGCTTGTTAAACAAGCTTATGGTGCCTTACATAATAGACTGTGTATTGCGGTACTGTCACAGCAATGTAGACGTGTGAGCGAACGATTCAGATAGAAAATAACAATGTTGATACTGTTTATAAGTAAAGGACTGAACTCATACACTTGTATTTGGGAACGAAGTACACGAGTATTACACAATTGTTATCAGGTTAACCGTGAAGTATTGATTGCAAATGATTAATTGTGTAACTCTGCTTTTCAACACGATGCGGTCATATCCCAATGTGACAGATTGTGTGATAGGATCAGGCCGATAAGTTTGCCGGTGTGCGTAGATAAGTCTCCTTTTACGTCGATCTAATATCACAGAGGTTGCAAATAAAGGGTAATGTAAACTTTGGCGTTTAAAGCACTGGATTTGTCTGGTCTACGTGTGTATTTAGATGTCAGTCACGATTTGACTGTCTGGCCTCTCTGGTTAAGCCTCTCGCTTACACGCAATGCGGTATTAGATTGTTTGAAAAAGTGACGTTGTCCGACAATTGCTTTTTAAAATTTCTCCATAGAATGGGATATTTGGAAGACTAAACCATAGAATGAAAAGCTTTTTTATTGTACGTTGAGTTTAAATATTATATACATCTTGAATAGAATGGTAAGATAATTTGACAACGCAGTCGTCGTTCTCACACCACTTTTTCCATCTTATGCTCTGCTTACACACATATGTTGCTTCGTGAGCTCTACAGGTAAACAGATGACGTCATGATAAATATCAATATGAGATGGGATGCAGCCTTCACATTTTTGCAAAAAAAAAAAGACACAATTGGGGATAAATTTTGGGAAAATGCAACATATTTTTTATCTTCAAGGTTTTTGCAGAATATTATATTTACTACGTAGTTGGTCCTTAGTTGTTTCCGTCTGTGTTTCAATTTTTGTATCTTGTCGCTACTTTGTGTGAGTTTTTAAGCATTTGAATGTGTAATAGCGTCCCTTTTTATAGAATGTTCTTTCTGGTCATACTATTCAATCTGAATATGATGAGCCTGAAGGCAAATTCCTACATGTAAGCTTATTTGCGGACAATAAAGTAATTACATTGAATTTAATTGAATTTATCATTCGATAAGTATATGATAAAACATTTACCGCAAACCTTGGCCGTACGGCTTACAGGTCCTAGCTCGGGTCTTTTCCGCCGTGTAACCTTGGTCAACAAAACCTGTATTAGGGCTGTAAGAATAATTATTAGTTGACATTGAGTCTTAAGAGAGTGACACGCGGTACAGTAGCTTACAGTGTAATTTGAAGCTATTTGATCTTTGACCTCCAAGCCATTTTGTGCCAACGCCGACTCCGACCGGAAAATATCTGGCATGATATATTTGTTTTACAAAAGAAAATGCATAACGCAGTCATAAAAGTATACAATGTACAAAGACCAGACAAAAATTAGGAATAAATGGGGAACAGTTTTGCTGAAATACAGTTACTTTACCACATAGCTTTTTGACCTCGTTCCCAACACATACTTCAGAAAGTAACTTATGAGATCGCAGCTTAACAAATTTCAGAGGAACGGCACGTTTTTTAAAGGAAATAGAATTTAAGCCGGTATATTAGCTCAAGAAAGCGTACTCAAACTGACAGAAGTGCCAATAAGAATAACTAAAATAATGAAAAATAGAAACCCGCTGAACGAGTTCATGGTAAAATGTGAAAGGGCAATAGGGTCTTTTTATCTCATGGTGTTTTTCAGGCTAGTGTGGGCCGTGTACGTACGGCGAAAAAAAACATGTCACCTAATCAATCTTTGTCTTGGTGTCATGGTAAAGTCATCCTAGAAGTCGCCGCTCCTCTTGTACACAACTTACAACACGTTTGGTTGTTCTCAAAAATACAGGGTGTTTATGGGAGAGCAAATACCAGATACCCTTGCCTATTGTCATGTTAAACACCGTCTACCAACAGAGTTTATGCCAAGATTTTTTCTCATAGTATAATTACGAGGCGGTACATATCTTCCGACAGACATTTTGAACAGCCTTAGTAATGTGTTTACTTCATGAATATTTTGGTCCTTAATATTCACGCTAGATATATTCTGTGTTATTTGCACGGACAAAGCTCAAGCCTACAAGCTTAACTCGTCAGTGTGCCTGTCTACACACAATTCTCTGGAGACGAGGAGTGTTTTGTGCCGTCCAAGCTGAGATAACTAGCTGTTACAGTTTGTACTTTATCACTGAATTTAATGGTTAGTTATATATATATATACATATATATATATATATATATATATATATATATATATATATATATATATATATATATATATATATATATATATATATATATATATATATATACATATATATATATATATATATTTATATATATACGTTTCTGGTATTCACGTTCTGTATCCTGGCATAGAACGATAGTCTTCAACAAAATTAATGCAAATTTCTTTCACAACGAGGACAATTGAAGGTGAGAGAAATCAGTGATGGATGAAATGATGACACTTTGTTATCACAACATTTGACAGTTTGGCAGGTGTGTACGTCGTTATATCTCATTGACATATGTACCTAATGAACAACAACACCATCACTGCAATCAAGAAGTGCCTTCAGAGCCTACTCTTACTTTTTAAGTGGATGTCTTACAACTACCAAGAAGACATAAACAAAATAGGTGCCAACTGTAAAACGCGCTCTTTACATAAAGAAACCTTTTTCCGATCGCAAATTTCATGCAGAAAATAAATATAATCAGGACAGCTTGCAACTTAAGACTGACAGAGATAAATTTTTCCTCAAATTGTCCTTTCAAGCATACTCTTGAATGTTCTCTTTAAAATTTAAGATATAAATGTATCGTAACTGTCCAAATTTTGGCACCTGACCAATATCACCTATATTTTACCGACACTTTACAATAAAAATGGTTTCGATGTCTCATTTACAAGTTTTTCTTTTAATTAATTGTTATGATCAAGTTCACCAGTTCTAACATCTGATTGTGAGTGAAAACATTGCCAATATAAGGGGGACTAAAGCGTGCAACTCTTCTTACGCTTCTCTGGTGTACCGATCCCTTTTGCTGCTAATTTTGTGTGTCCTGTATGTGTGTTGATACGTCGATTTCCGTGCTGCGTCGTGGGTTTACGTGTTCGACCTTATTTTCTGTTATAAACAAGTCTACAGTCATTATTACTAACAATGAGTTTGGGGCAAACAATGGCGGTGAAACGGTTAAGCCTACTGTTTACGGCTTCTTGAGTCTATTCAGAGGGAATTCTTCTATTCACTGCTCTGACTGTCTTTAACCCTGATGTTTTAGACGGTGAAGTTTGATTATACGGGAAAGTGGACACGTCTACCGCTACTCTTGAAAGGTGTCCCAGTCTTTGCATCGCTGTCGTACAGAAGTAGAGTCTCTGACTTCTGCATGACATTTAATGAGCCTTTGGTCGGTAAGTGTCGCAGCACGTATAATCAATACCAAAAGCAAGTTCGCACGTTCTCATGTTAGGTCCATATTTTTCAAACGTCTGGATGCAAGATTCGAACCTAGATTTTACAGGATAAAAATGTTAAACTTCGAAATCTCTCTTTGAAACCAGCCTAACCATATGTCTACATAGTTATTGAATCTAATAACCTCGCTTCGGATCCCATCAACCAATCTTAACTTAAGATTCATGCAACGTTACTTTAGATCCTGTCAAGTTACCTTCGAATCCTTGCAACCTAACTGCAGATCTTATCAACCTATTTTTCAAACCTCACTACTTAGCTTTGAATTCTTGCAATGTATTCCAACAATCTGCCACCTTAATTTGGCCTTTACTGTGCGCCATATGTCTCATTAGTGACTGGATAATTGTCTAGTGGAACTAACGACCCGTGCAACGGGTTAGTTAGCGAGTGGAGGTTGAGTTAAATCATCAGCAGTCGAAATCAGTCAAATTAATCAATACCTTCATTTTCAGTAGAATCACAAGATGCCTAAAACCAGTGACTGCAACAAAGTAGCTGCACAATGAACGACAAATCATCGAGGATTACCGACAGCATGACTGGAATTGGCAGGTGCATAACCTGGTGACAACTGAGTATACTCTTATAGACGAAGTTGTGACAAGGTGTTATTCGGGGGGGGGGCGGAAACTGCTACAGTACCAGAAAATATTGTTTTGTGGGACTCGGACCTGTTGTGAGAATGTCCATCTTTAAAATACTCTGAAACTTTGAAATTAGAATAGGTATGATATTTGCAATGTGTTCCAAAGAGATGCAGAATGTAGGTTTCTCTTTTCCTTTCCTATGTGTGTTTTCACTAGATTTAGGTTTTGTACATATGGTTCTTTGTTTTGTTGCTTTTTAATTTATTTTGTCTTTTACACATTTTTGTTCTGTTTCAGCTTTTGTCATAAAAATACATCAATAATTAAATAAAATATTTCATGCTTTAATAATAGAAAAAAGTATGCCTTGTATATATGTATGTATGTACGTATGTACGTACGCACGTACGTACCTACGAATGTACGTACATATGCACGCACACACGCACGCACGTACATAGTACTACGTACTTACGCACGCATGCTCGTACGTACATACGTACGTACGTACTTACGTATGTATGTATGTATGTATGTATGTATGTATGTATGTATGTATGTATGTATGTATGTATGTATGTATGTATGTACCTAGACAGGTAAAATAAATGAAAATCAACGTCGTTTGTAACATGCAAGGATGAATATACGGTTAACGAATTTCGAAAATGTTTGTTCAAGTAAAAGTTACGAACTATGCTCAAACCTGAATTACATATCCAGAAAATAAAGCAGCCTTTCAGTGGATAAGTGTTTTATATCTAAGGTTTTCCCTTAATATGCTCAACGGATAAACTTTTTAATTTTTTCTAATTGCCATTTGCCTCTGGTTTTATTTTGCATGAAGCGCTGAGAATACATTATCGATATGTAGTGAGAAACTGACGAAATTATGCATCGGATTCGAACGCACAATTCACGGTACATTTTCACCTGGTGCAGACGTCAGCCATAAATATCTACCTTTACAGATATCCTACAATTCATAACCAAAAGACCTTCCTAATGGTTAAGAATCATGGCTTCATAAATGAGTAAGAACAAAGCAAAATTTTGCCAGGGGTTTAGTTTTGTGACTCAGGCCAGGTCTTGCCACAGTCGGCAAAACAATAATTGATACAGTAAGACATTTCACCTGTGCGAGAATCACACAACAATACACGTAACATGCTGATACTGATGTTGACAAGGAGAATAAAAAATATAAAAGCATCATGAAGAAGTCACAGCTCCTCCTTTGCCGAGAGTACTAAAAATCGCATCGTATGTGGAAGCACATGATTACATATATACCATTACCATTACACAACTGTATTTTCTGCTTGTAAATATAGCTTGCAAAGATCGGAGTATGAAATACGCGGAAAAATGGAATTTGCTCCACCGAAACTAAATATACTCCGCTAAAATTAATTTAAATTATTACAGCAATATACTGGGAATTGTTGTAACTGGTCTCTATTACTTTGGCGATATATAATTGATAAAGTAAAATAACAGATGTATTCAGAGTCATACCTTCTTGTTTAGCCCGATTAAAGACCCTCTGAGTATATAAGCTTTGTGTTTCAACAGTATTAGTTGTATATCTACAGGTTCTTGGTATTCTTCTCTGAAACGTGTTAAACTATCTAGTCCCTTGTAGTTTTATCACAAGGAAAAAATCTACTTTGATCAAGTCATAAGCAAATTGCTTGAATCCAGTTGGAAGAAAAAGAATTTGCCGAATGTAAGCCAAGTTGGACCGTCCTACTATGTAGACGACTGCAGGTCGCTTTTTTTTTTCTATTCGATGGAACCACTTCATTCACGTCTGTGTAATTGCTCCCAAAGTAAAATAATGTCACAAATGGCAGCCAGAAGGACGCGAACATAGTCTTGAGTAGGGTAGGTAGAGCCAGAAAACCGAAATTTTCTTAAAGAAAAACTTTCAACCATTCTAATTTAAACTCTTCATGTTAACAATTTCATTCATCGCACATTTACCATGGTATTTTTAACAAAACTTTATCGTAATGTATTATATCAATATGGTGAGGGAATCGAACGGCGCGTAATCTGTTGCACACAGTCGTGTGGTAATTGTTTTTAAAATAAAGTATAATATAGATCTGCTCAACTTCGAAGAGAAATGCTAGTATCAACGCTGTATCTAACTCTTAACGTGACTGTTTAATAAGAAGATTGCATAAAACATTGTCGACTTGCAATATTCACATTTGAAAGTTTATCTACTAATCCAGATAACGAGCAGCTAAAAGTTTCTTGTTAAAAATTGATGGTTCTTGGTAATCATGGCAACGCAGTTGCCTCTGTTATAAATCCTACAGTCGTAGTTTCTGCCATGTGATATTTGGTCGTGCGAAAACGATGAAATTTCAGTGTAAAATTTCAGTACATTTTCAATTTCCGAGGAGACGCGTATGAAACCTTGATACCTATGCCGGAAATGACGGTTTATCATAGTTTGTCGAAAACGCAACCTCCAAAGTTTTAGTTAGTAAATGGATCTTGCACTACTTTTATTAGTATCAAGCACTACCAAGCGCATGGCTCAAAACAGACTGATACATTATCTGATAGTTTGATGAGGCATTGTGGGATTCTCACTGCCATTCTGGTTCTGGTATGATCGTAATAGTCCTATCCTGTATTACAACTGCTCTAATGAAGTTGCGTATTTTCGCTCCAATGAGGTAATTTTCTCCAACTATCGCCTCTCCAGCATACGATAGTTTTTCTATTATTCGGTTTAAGAAAAAGGCCTTGAGGCTAGAGATTGCAATATCTGGAAGGAAACGGTGACAACAAATTTTAAGTTAATATACATCACTGGAGAGAGAGAAAAAATAGAATACTGTAATTATTGCTTTTGCTGAATCTATTTAATTTGTTATGAAAGAATAACACAGTAATTCATGATGTTGTTATTCGAATAGATAAGTTTGCGCAATGTGGAACATGTTTACCAGTTCTACGTTCATTTCCACATTTCATGCCTTATATCGTTAATCAACACGTTATCTAAAATTAAATCCAACTCGAATATTTTCTCCGTTGTTCACTGATAGGCAACTCGCTGAGTTCGCTGAAAGGCAGAATTAGAGTAATTAATTAGGTTGCGAACATTCCCTTTCATAGGATGACATTGCTGTGGACGACTTGCAGTCTTGGCTGAAATTCAGTGATACTTAACAACAGTAATGCACTTGCCCACAGAACTGAGCAGTTCAGTATGCTAGTTGAGTAGAAAAGTATAATTTAGATATACATACTGACCGAGAGTATGGCAGTTATTGCTTTTTAAGCTTTCTGAGGGCAATGGCTACGGTTTGAGCTTTGTCATGCAACTCTGCGTCCGCATGTTGTCTTTTTTTATCAGTGTTCTGAAATACTTAACATGACGATCTGACAACACTGCACTGTGCTCTAGGTGATTTGATGAAGTAATCAACAATATTACTGTCTTGTACCGCGACATAGAAAATGCATTCTACATACATGTAGACCAAGGTGGCCAGAATTATATGAAACCTCTTTTATTACTATATAACTGCAACATATTTTTACATTTTTATTGTCCATATTCTCCTTTATTTGGCAGTAAAGTGTAATTATGTTCATTTTTTAAAATCAAAAAGGCTAAAACTGTATGCAATGATCGCTGTTAAATTATAATTAAGAAACAACGCCAACAAATTTGAAATAAAAAATTATCCAATACCTTATTTTTATTTTAATCCTAAATCTAATCGAAATAGGGAAAAATACTGCATTCCTAAAAAGACAGGAACCAAACAATTTAAGATTGTCGAGGATTAATTCGACCAGAATGCACTTCGACCATCATGAATTTATAAATGACCTTGGGTAAATCTACATAATGAGTTTTACTGACAGCAGACACGTGGCTTTCCTAGTAGATAAATATATTCATTCGGAGACAAGCATATCATTTTCAGCAGGGAAAGCATTGCTGAAAGACCAACCCTGTGATCAAGCACACAGTCAGCGAAGCAGTTTTGTCTAAAGAAACATATTTTGTTGCCGCCTACTCCATATTAAGGTAAGGTTTGACATTTATGATTCTCATCTGTACAAACGAGAAGAATCAATATTTAATTTAATTATTGCAATTTTTATCTATCTTGCTTGGTTCGAAAAAATTGTTGGCCTTTCTACTTTGTGTTTTTTTCTCATGTCGATAAATATTATCTGACTGTTTTCTTAACAAATTACGTTAGAACCAATTGAAAACTATGATGTTATTATCAGTGTTTGCACAATAGTCTATTCAGTCAAACACAAAATGCTGTTTTACATCATTTCAATGTTATGTATCCTTTCCTCCAGAAAGTAGAAAGGACGTGTTTCAATCAAAGGCAGAAAACATTTTCGTTAAAGGATGATAAATTGCGACGGTAGAGGAAGTAAAATATAGATGAAAGGTACTCTGTTGGTATGAATACTTACAGTGACAGTCTGGTAAACTTTAAAAGGCAACACTGACAATACTGACTGTTTTTATATCTAGAAAATCGTTGCCAGGGTAGTTCATTTTGTTCAATTCACTGTAAGTATTCATACCAACAGAGTACCTTTCATCTATATTTTACTTCCTCACAATTAGAGACCTGCACCTATTTATCCAATGTGCGTAATTGCTCTTCAATGGAGCCTTGTTAAGGTGACATGCGCGTCGAAAATGGAAAGCTAAAACTTTTGCTCAAATTTTCCTCGATAAAACTTTCAACTATGCTCTTACCAAATATAAAAATTGGTTCATAGTGCAAAGTTTGGTACTAGAGAAATAAATTACCTGGCATTTAGAGATATCAGAAATTAGAAACGGCGGCTATCCCTGTCTTAACTCAATAGGTAAAAATTCACTTGCTATTTTAGAAAAAAATAAGACACTGAAAATATTGCTTAATTTAAGAGTTTTAAAAGAGCACCGTAGGTGGTAGGCCAGAAAAGAAGTTTACAAAATAAAAGTCCGATCATCTATCCTGGAGTCACACGCCACCTATGAAGACACGTTACAGTAGATAAATGCAGCCGAACAAAAAAACACATAAAAAGAGATTATTGGAAGACTATGGAAATCCGGTCACGACATGCGACATGCGACCTGCGACTTCAAAACTGCGACCTGCGTCCAGCGAGTTTTAAACATGCGACCTGCGACTTTGGCATTTAGACCTAGGTGTAACCTGCGACTCTACAACAGCGACCTGCGTCCTGCATGTTTGTCAAACTGCCATAACAACATGCTTGTTGAAGTAGGCCTATCAAAACAGACCGAGACAATTTGAGGAAACTTGATAAATAGGTTTTTGGCCGGAGCCCCAAACTTTCCCATGATCTTGACTCTGTTTCGCCGAACTTTTCAGTAACTAAACCAAAATGTACAAAAATCAACTTTGTATCATGGAACGTGAGAGGATTACTTAGTAAGTGGAATAATCATGACTTTATCGAATATATTACAAGCTTTGATGTTATAGCTTTGATAGAAACTTTTACAGATGAATCACAAGTGTTTTCTTTGGATGGTTATAGTGTTTACTCTGTTAGCGGACAACGCACAAAAGTAAGGGGGAAGAAAATCAGGTAGGATTGTGGTTTTTATCAGGAAAGCGCTTTCTGATTTTGTTCAACGTCTGGATTTGTCAAACGACTATATTTTGTGGTTAAAATTCAACTTTCCGATCCGAGAGGAGCTCATAATAGGAATTTCTTACACACCACCTGTTGGATCGCCTTATTCTAGTGCACACATGTTTGATGAAATAGAGTGTGACATCGTCACCCTGTCTGATAGTTATTCAAATGCAAATTTTATGTTAATGGAAGACTTCAATGCTCGCACTGCAGAGCACAATGATTTCATTTCAAATGATACTGAAATGTATGTACCAGTCGGTAATTTATATACTGTGAATGTAGACATAGATGATCGTCATAACTATGACAAAGAAACTAATGAATATGGCTATAATTTACTTAATCTATGTAAGTCAGTGTCTTTTACAATTTTAAATGGTCGTAAAACATTTGATAATGACGGTAACTTTACATGTATAACTCGTAACGGTGATAGTGTGGTGGATTATGTTTTAGTGTCGCATAATATTCTCAATAATGTGACAGATTTCAAAGTTGCTTGTAGAATTGAATCTGACCATATGCCACTAGAAACAGTATTTGTGTTGAATCAATACATAAAGTGGGATGATACTGATGATCGGGATAAAATGCAATAATATCGTAGGTACAACTTTTCAAGTGCAATAGGTATTGAATTTAAAGCCAATTTTCTTGCTGGCAATTACGATTCCAAAATCCAAGGCATTTTAATATATCTTGATGAATCGGATGTGGATGGAGCCATTTCAAAGTTCAACGACCTCTTTTATGATTTAATACCAACAAATATTCATTCGAACAGACCAATAATCCAGAAACGTGACAATGACTGGTATGATAACGACTGCAAACGCGAACGAGCAAAACTACATAGACTTTTAAGGCGCTTCCGCCTTACTAGATCGATGCAGGATTTGACAAATTTTAAGCTACAGAAAAAAGTGTACAGAGATATGTTAAAAACGAAAAAAGATATTTATAGAAATAACAGAATTGTAGAGATAGTGAAGGCTGCCGAAAATAACGATAGTAAAAAATTCTGGGGATTTATCAAATCTTCGAGGTAAACAATTCCATTATCAATTAGTCCTTCTGAATGGTTTGATTATTTTGAGTCACTGTTCAACCCCATTGATGATGGTAATATAACTTTTGAGCATTCTGAATTGTGGGATCATTTCGAAACTACAATTAATAATTTTGCTGGGAATAATTTTGCATCGGTTCAAGGGGAAGACCACGATTATAGTGAAATTCTAAATTCCCCTTTTACTATAGATGAAGTGAAGAATAGCATAAAGAATTTGAAAAGTGGTAAGTCGCCTGGTTCGGACGGCATCCCTCCCGAATTTTTCAAGTATTGTTGTGATGAATTATGTAGTTTATTGTGTAACCTCTTTAATGTTATTTTTAGCTCAGGAAGGTTTCCTAGAGCATGGAGGGAAGGCATCATTTTTCCTATTCATAAGAAAGGGTCGCGTGATTCGGCCAGTAACTACCGTAGTATTTCTTTGCTTTCTATTACTGGCAAAATATTTACAAGAATGTTATTTAACAGGTTATCTGAATGGGATGATATGTGTAATTATAGACGGGAAGAGCAAGCAGGCTTTAGACCTGGTTACTGCACAATAGACAATTTATTTATATTGCATACACTTATTCAAACGTTTTTGACAACAAAGAGGGGTCGTTTTTATTGTGTATTCATAGATTTTGAAAAGGCGTTTGACAGGGTTAACGGAATGGCTATGTTTTACAAACTTTGTAACGCCGGTATAAACGGGAAAATGTATCGTATATTGTACTCTATGTACCAAGAAGTAAAATCATGTGTCTTGACTCCTTCGGGTGTAACTGACTTTTTCAGTTGTCCCGTTGGTGTTAGACAGGGTTGCATTTTGTCACCTTTTTTTTTCTTTCTTCATCAATTATTTGCATGAGGAGTTACGTACAGATCATATTTTAGGAGATGATGTTGGATGTGCAGTCGGTCTTGTTAAACTCTTCTACCTTTTGTTTGCAGATGATCTTGTTCTTATGTCCTACAATGCTATTGGATTGCAGAGATTAATTTCAAAGTTGAAAGTGTATTGTGATAAGTACAAATTGAGGGTTAATCTAAATAAAACTAAAGTAGTTGTATTCAGGAACGGTGGCACACTAAGACGTTATGAAAAGTGGTTCTATGGAAACCAGGTTATTGAAACCGTTCCATACTATGTATATTTAGGATTAAAATTATCATGTAGAGGTACTTGGTCAAGAGCTGTAGAACAGCTTTCAGACCAGTCATCAAAGGCTCTCCATTCATTAGTGATTAATTTCAAGAAACTGGGTCATGTTCTAATACATCTGTGTTTTAAGATATTTGATGCAAAGATTATTCCGATTCTGCACTATGGTAGTGAACTATGGGGCTATATTGAAGCACGAACCATAGAGAAAATACACATAAAATTTTGTAAATTTTTACTCTCTTCTTACTCATCACATATCCATGCCTCAATAAGAGGCGAATTGGGTCGGCCAACTTTAAGAGTCATCCGATTGGTTAGAATTGTCAAGTATTGGTTAAGAATTTTAAGGATGCATCCAAATTGCTATGTTTTTCATTGTTATCGTTTTCAATGTAAACTGATTGATGGTAACGAGGAATGCTGGGTAAAGAATTTGAAATCAATTTTATTGTATTATGGATTTGGGGAGGTGTGGTATAATCAAGGGGTTGGGAATGAACCCTTGTTTATAAATTGCTTTCGTCAGCGATGTCTTGATATCGATTTTCAGAACTGGTCTGATGAAGTTGATTCTTATAATAGACTTGTTACGTATAAGTTATTTAAAACAGACCTTGTACTTGAGCCATATTTAAAAATTGAAATGAAAATGGTTTTTCGATTAGCACTTTTGAAATTTAGAATATCTGCCCACTCATTGATGGTGGGAAAAGGTAGACACTTAGGTATACAAAGAAATGATAGAAAATGTCCAATATGTCTTGATCTTATGGAAGATGAATTTCATTTTTTATTTATTTGTCCGCTTTATGAAGATTTGAGAGAACAATATATCCCTAAGTATTACACACAGCAACCATTATCTCAGTATAAATTTATTCATTTCATGAGAAATAGAAAACCCAGATGTTATTAGGAACACTGCTCGATATATATTTTATGCGTTTCAAAAGAGACATTCGTTTCTAAATGAGACTGACTGTACTTAAATATTTTCATACAAATTTGTAGTTCACGTTAAACTTCATGTTGATCCCCTGACCTTCAGCGTACTAGAATCTTGTATTTTGTTTTTCTATACTGTACATTGGGCCGGTGGTCTGTAGTGCCTTAAATAAAGACTTTAAAAACTTCAAAACTGCGACCTGCGTCAAGCGAGTTTTAAACATGCGACCTGCGACTTCGGCATTTAGACCTAGATGTAACCTGCGACTCCACAACAGCGACCTGCGTCCTGCATGTTTGTCAAACTGCGATCTCGCAGGCAGGCCCACAGTCGATCTGCAACTTCCAAACTGCGAGATAAAAAATACCGTCAAGGACACTATGTGCTCACATTTGGTTTGAATTGGTCCATTCAAGAAATATTTAAACCAGGAAAAACAAGAATGACAAAAGCAAATAAGGTCTCCAACTTAGGTACTGGAGGTCATCTTTCGGAACATGCATATCAACTTCTATAGCAATGGGAGAAGCAGATCCTAAATACATAAGCAAATGTCAACAACAAAAAACAGAGAAGGCTTGATAAAAAGAAAAGGTGGGAGTGGGTAAAAAGTGCACAAGGGATCTGGTAAAAAAGTAATGCTACATCATCAATCTTCTAGACCCTACCCCCTCCTGAATATCAAATGTTCCACCCCTTGGTATTACATAAGACCAAATGACAGGAAGTACATTTACAACCTTGGAGATTTTTTAATTAATGCCCTGAGTGTTATCATTCTAATGTAAACAGCAGTTAAGGTAGTTACAGATAGTGAAATGCCTTACACTGTGGGCGGTGATTACAACATCTGGAATTATCCTGCATCCAAATTTCTCATCAGTTCTTGTATGTCTTACATAGAAAAGTTGCAAAAATTGGTCCAAAATGAAAAAAAAATCACCTCAGCTTTGTTTTCTGGATCAAATTTTCCTACAAATTGATACCAAATATGACAAAATTATGTTCACAGCCTTCAAAATTGTCTCACAACATAT
>LD347578.1:43666-63666 GCA_001465055.1 Ptychodera flava
TTTCTATTTCGAGGCGCCAACTACCTTAGGCATCATAATAATTACAGCTTTCTCACAGTTGTGTTTGTATTTGCAACAAAATATTGTTGTTAATAAAATGAGAGTTGAGCTTGATGACAGTGTTTCCTCTCAGACAATTGCTATTCTCATTAAAAGTAGGCTCATCCATCATCAATGACAGTCTAGCTATCAGTTTTCAATCTTTGATTTGTGTTGATAAAGGAGAAAGGGGATAATTCTACTCATTTAAGAGAGAGACAGAGACAGAGACAGACAGACAGAGACAGAGACAGACAGACAGACAGACGACAGATAGATAGAGGCAGACAGAGAGAGATAGAGGCAGACAGAGAGAGATACTTCTCGTTGAGGCAAACTTCGACTAGAAAGTAACTTTTCCCTACCATTCCCTTCAATGAAACATGTTACCGCTTAGTTCCTCTTCTTATTCAAGTCCAGAAACCTTCTTTCTTGCAAAGCAGGAGACAAACAACATTTAAAGAATTCATAATTCACTGTGTCGTTTTGCTTCCACCTTCAAAAAGTCCCCAATGAAAAACTGCCTGTTAATTC
This sequence comes from Ptychodera flava, assembly GCA_001465055.1. NCBI lineage: Eukaryota > Metazoa > Hemichordata > Enteropneusta > Ptychoderidae > Ptychodera > Ptychodera flava. The sequence goes on from LD347578.1 coordinate 44,240, forward strand.
GCAAAAAAAAAGACGTGTGCTGGTCGAAGTGCAAATAGTCGTCAGGACATTGACATGATAATCGGTTCAAAATTGTACTAGAGATGCACAAAAAAGTACAGTGAAATGACACAGGCATGCTGATTGGCACGATAATGATGCACGCCTTTGAGGGTTCTTTCGACTTACGAAGATTTACAACGGTTGAAAAAGACGTATCGTTAGAGTCATCTGTCTTTGATTTCATGTTAGCTTATTATAGACATAATAATTGTCATTTACTGAACACAGAATTTTGGGTAACAGTTGATGTTGTTACTTCAGATGGTAGGGTCAACATCTGTTACCTTTTTGCTTTGCATCGAATATTTTAACGTATGTGGGAAAAGTTCAGTCACTTCGCGCAGCCAACGTGTAAGCAAGATCAACAATAACTATCGACACTATTCGAGTACAATACCTGAATACGAATAAATATACATTAGCGTGTGGCGAAATCCTATGGGCTCGACCAACGGTTACTAGGACCTAGGGCGTGTAGAAATATACCCAGACCTCGTTCAATAAGCTTAATATTTGTGAAAGCTTATGTGAACTATGCTTATTGCGACTGCTTCAAAACCATATAATGGAAAGTATATCCGTAAAATAAAAGTGTATGTGTAGGACACATTGATTTGATCTACGAAGTAATTTATCGATTAAAAAATAAATTTTACGTCACTAACTTCACTTTTCAGAATCAAGACGATGTTGAACAGCGCCTCAAAGTGATATCATTAGTGCTTGTACATTCCGATTTTCTGCTCTTTGATTACCAACACCGCATGAAGAGTTCTCTTATGTTTTATTTTTTTCAATCTTTTTTGGACAGAACGAAACGTAAAAGTTCAGACATGGTTGGCGAGCTGACGTTGTTCTTACTTGCCAGCACTGTGCTTTCAGAAGTGATGGGTGACGTATGTGTTGAAGTGAACACCGCCCGTCGACTTGATTCGTGTTTGAATACATCGCCATACAAGCCACTGTGCAATTCGGTGCCGAATTTGAATGATCTCCCCGAGGACGCAACATACATGTGGAGCTGTAACTGCGACCCGAAGTGCCTTTACTTTGGAGACTGTTGCTATGACTACAAGGAGGTCTGTCAATATGGAACTGACTCCCATCCATACAATAACGACAGTTACACTGAAGAACGTAACGACGAGAAGGTACATTTGTGTACAAGCGTCGCAGATCTGCCAGGGAAAGGTTTTTGGATGATTCGAAAATGTCCCACGTCATGGAAAGACGACCTGATTCGTGAAAGCTGTGAGAATGTTACTACACTCGGTGCGTTGTACTTGTTATTTACTGTACCACTTCACACTAAATAATGATCAGCCAAATGTATTTCATTTAGCCGAGCAATCAATCAGTCTGCGTTACTAACTACGACATGCCCTGGCAGGACGACTATCAGTGTAAAATGATTTATTTTGGTTGTATGTATACAGCTATCTATGATTGTAAGGGTATCCCAAAATGGCAAGGTTGCTCATAACTGAGCTCATTTCATCTCTCGCTAGCATTTGCTATTTCGGATAGTGTATTCAAAGGGAACGTTCTTCGCTTTTCTAGTTTTGTGTCCTGACTGCCGTCCCTTTGCATTCCTTAAGTGGCGATTTATCTTGAAATGTACATACTAATGTTAATATAGTACTTTGTTTACAAACTAAAGTCAAGTATAATTATTTTATCAATTTTATAATACTTTTTCTTGTATTTATGCTTTTTTTAGAATGAGTAACTACGTAAATAAAGAAAATTTTGCAAAATTCCTCATCGTAGCGTGTACTGTACGCTGAGGCAAGTGAATTTGTTTCTATAGTTATGTATCAACATCAATTTTATCTTTGCTATGTTAAGAGAATGGCTTTAAGTTTTGCTTAGGTATAAAACCTCTATATAGACTTCTACAGTTTTGTAATAATTTTCGGTCTTCCCGTTTTGCGGACAAGGATAAGCCGTAACAACTTAGACAAACTCGAAACTTGAATTTGTCCCCATGAAGATAGCAGCCATTTTGAATTTCAAATATTGGTAAATGTTAAGCAGTTTGTTTCTCTCGTACCTCAATTGGTACGGTGACCTTATCGCCGATTAAGTTTTCTTGAGTACTTTCAGTTTCGAGACGCCACTACCTTGAGAAAAGATTGACCAAACTTTCAATTTTGAGATGAATACTACTAAGACTAAATCTAGATGTCAGTGAAGCAAATTCTTTATTTGTGTAATATTTGCAATGAAGCGCAGGTGCCTACAAGGTGACAAATGATAACATGGTGTCTACGTTGTGACCATTTTCTGCTCGTTGTGGTTGAAGGGAAGCTCATGGTTAATATCTTGTGTCCGTTTCAGTAACATTTAATTATTGGCACTCATATGATAATCTTTAACCACATTCTGAATATCGGAGAGTGACGTAATCTAAAAAGAGCAAGCTACCAGGATGTTAGATGTGCTTAAGTACCTTTAATGGTTGCAGGTTTATGTGGAATATAGTTAATCTTTTCAAGAAATATCGAAGAGAACCTCACCTATAACACAAAAATATTGAAGGAATGTCTTCCACGTCACAACGATCTGTCTTTCCAGACGTTTTGCAGTCGAAGCTTTTCCATATATTGTCTTTCGATGCACTTTTTGTGTACTTTTTTCAAGTTTTAGCTTTATTGCTCTTGTCAGGAAGACTCGAGAATCTTGCAACCAATCAAATGCTTTTTTGTTTTATTTTGGGAGGTGAAGAGATAATTAAATGTGGGTAGTAGAATCACGTGATATAAGCAATCGTTGAATGTTCATAATAGCGACTTTATTTTAAGTTTCTTTCTCTAAAAGCCTGACCTTACAGTATGTTTCTTTCCATTGTAGATATGTCCTTAAGAAGTATCCCAGTGACCTGGCCAGCAGGTAGAGACATCTTCGCTAACATCTATTGTGCACAATGCAACGGCATCGGGCATACAGAGGTGGTAATGTGGAACGTTTCCGTGAAGTGGCGTCATTTTTCAAGCAGTGATTTTGAGCAATGGACCAACAGCATCAACCCTATGATGGCATTTCTGAACGTAACACAAATATTTCGAGAGAACTTGATAATATCAATGGAAGAGACCAAGGAAGCGTTTCTGCGTCCCTGTTTCTATGGAATCATAGATTCATGTCAATCGTCTCTGTACGATGACGAGTCAGAATTTCAAAGAATGGAGCAAATGTGTCAGTCAATGTTCTCAGTCCTCACAAAAATTAAAGCGGCGACGGGAGCAATGTTTGCATACAGAAATAAGCACTGTGTTATATGCAACAATCGAAATCTGGACAGGATGTCCTGTGGTGCAGACTTACATTTGTTTGGGGAAGGCACTAGATATCCTTTTACTTTAAGTATGTTGTTTGATATAAAACAAAATGGCTATATATCGCTTTCAGTTAGCTCAATGCGTTCATTTGGCCCGAACATGGATATCTCTTACAATTTCCTTTGTGAAGTAGGTGAAATATTCGATCCTAAGTTACAAACCTGTTCGAAGCTAAGTAACGGTTTGGCAAATGTAGATAACGAATACCTGAACAACACTACACAGAATAGAACATTTAATTCAACAGTTAATATCGAACACAATATTCACACTGTCATTCGCAATAGATCAAGTGATGACGTAATGACGAAATTCCGGAATAAATGTCCGTTATCTTCTTCGTTGCTTTTGTTGAATGAATCCTATTTTCAGATCGTCGAAGGTAAGCTTGTTTTCAAAATTAACGGTGACGTGATGCAAAGTCAAATGTTTGAAATATTCGCCAATGGATCATTAGCAGTAGTATGCTTCCTTTCACATGTTTCCCATGGTAACTATATTATATGGATAACGATTTCCTGTTCCTCGTTGTCCACTCTCTGTCTCCTTATTCAAGTTGTTTCAAACATTAGAAGACGAGCCACGTTAACATTTCCAGGCAAGTTAATGCTTAATATGGTGATTTCAATGTTTTCTGCACAGATGATATTTTTATCAAGTATGGGTCTGAACGAAATTGCTGGATTGTGTTTCCCTTTGGCAGTTATATTGCACTACTCTTGGTTGGCGAATTTCTTCTGGATGGCTATTGTCAGTTTTGATTTGTGTCGAACATTTCGATCGATAAACAAGTCGTTGTTTGTTCAACAAAATACCAAATGGCTGGTTTCGTATTGCCTTTTTGGTTGGTTGATGCCTGCATTCATTGTGTCACTTTGTATTTTGCTAGACCTGAGCAACCTGACAAATTTTCGCATAGGCTACGGTGAGGATGGGGTATGTTGGATCCGTAGACGCCTAGCACTCATTGTGTTTTTCATAAGCCCTGTGATCGCCATCGTTGCGTTCAATACAATCTGTTTTTCAATTGCTGTGCATTACATTGGAGTAGGTACACTAAAGACACAGCAGAATGCATGGAGGAAATATTTTGCTGTATGTGCGAAGATATTCGTCATTGCAGGCTGTATTTGGAGTCTTGCTCTGGTTGACATGTTTGTGGATAATGAAACCTTGAGTGTTATATTCAATATGACTAACTCTCTTCAGGGATCGATGGTATTTTTGACATTGAACGAAAAGAAAATTTTTGCCAAGTGTATCACGCGCAATACAAACAATGACTAACAAACAATAGTACTTTAAGTCATACTCAGCCAAGAAGTAAAACTTCTTTTTGCCATTATCTTGCTGACTTTTTCATTTAGTTGTGATGTCATAGCGAAATTAAATCAAATAATAGATTATCTGTTCAATCCAAAACCCATCCATGCCATACCATGTTAATGATCATCGCACCCGTGTCAAATAAGTGTATCCTCCCTACCTCGCCATCCATTTATCCATTCATCAAGAAAGCAATCAAATAATTGTTGAAATGTATTGTATTGTATTGTATTGCATTGCATTGTATTGTATTATATTGTATTGTATTGTATTGTATCGTATTGTATTGTATTGTATTGTATTGTATTGTATTGTGTTGTATTGTATTGTATTGTATTGTATTGCATTGCATTGCATTGCATTACATTGTGTTGTATTGTATTGTATTGTATTGTATTGTATTGTATTGTATTGTATTGTATTGTATTGTATTGTATTGTATTGCATAGTTTTGCATTGTATTCTTTTCTATTCTATTCTATTCTATTCTATTCTATTCTATTCTACTCTACTCTATTCTATTCTTTTGTTTTTCATTGTTGTGCATTATTTTGTATTATATTGTACTAAATTGTTTAGGGATATTAAGGAATTGTGCTGTTTCTTCTTCAGCTGTAATGTTTTCTGTGATTATTATTGTATAGCAGTACGTACATTCTACGCACTATTCTTTTGAAATCTATTTGGCGACCACAGAGGACAATTTTAGAAGAAATTGGGGAAAATTGTAGGGAGTCATGAATAATTTCATTGGCTATGTGTCAGTAATGTATGTCTAGACAATCAAAACAGTGCGACCGTGATATAAGAGTAATGCCGTCTTTTTTTTAAATACTTGCTTTCAATCGGTCTGATTTTTAATCCTATAATGTTTTTTTTGCTGGTTTGCCTAGAGTACGAAACAACTATTTAAAAAAGTAATTTGACGATAAGTAGTAAAGAAATATAAACCTGTTTGAAAGTTATTATCGTCCATCGAAATGTACAATCATTGCCTCCATGCTGAAGGGTAAAGAAGCTGCAAGTAGTAATGGAACTCACTGAGCAGTTTACAATGAGCACATGTGCATTGATCTCGACTAAACACGTTGAGACAAAACATCCTAGTATTCGTCAATGTACACTTTACAAGGTTGAAAACTTTCGCCGAGCTATTTTTCGGCATAATTTTTGTAAGTGTTGTAATTTGTCATGAGTCATTATAAGGACTGTCATTGTATCAATAAAACACGAATAACGTTTCTTTGAATGACATATTAAAATATTTGTTGAACTTAAATGTTAAGTGTGTAATGTTATTTTTCGATAACGTCTGATTGAATGTACTGAAACAAATAAAAAAATTTAAATAATTCCTGTCCAAAACCTTGCTTCCTCATGTGGTTGATTTTAAATCTGACGGGAAACTTCCATGGTTGAGCACAAAGAGGTTCGTAAAGTATTACAAATTATGACTAAGTTATGGAATATGAAAGATAAATTCTCTTTTGTGAACCAAGCTTATATTATCGGCTGGAGAATTAGATCATTTCTACTGCAACAAATTACTTTTCCATATCACCTCATTAGTTTTCAACAATATCAATTCCGTTGAAAGGCCATTTAATTGAATGGGGACATGAACGCACACAAATTCATCCTCATTTTCAAAATGGCGAACGAGGACTGGGAGCACGTCCATGTAGTCGGGTCTGGATTTATTTGAACAATGGGTTTGATAATGGTGTTCTTGTACAGTGACTTTCACTAGCCAAATGGAGACAACGCCGTACAACGACTGTATCGTTTGCAGAATGCAAATGCAGACAGTCGTTTTTTTCTGTATTTTAGATTGTCAATATCACAGGACAGTGTTTTCAGATCGTTATGTTCAATAGTAAGGATAGTTAGGATACCTGAATCTGAAATTAGGAGGCGAGGACGCGAGAATTTGAAGGTTGTTTGATTGGATCCGAAGTGGGGTTGCTAGATTCCAAAACTATGTGGACAGAGTTTTTGGCTGATTTCCACCGGAGATGGCGACGTTTTAATGATCTTGTCCTAAAAACCTAATTTCGAATCTTCGCATCCTGACTTTTGGAAAGTCCTGACTTTTGGAAAGTACTTTACTGCGCCATAGAAACAGTTACCGACCGAGGGTTCGTTAAATGGCATTTAGAAGTCAGAGACTCTACTTCTTTAAGACAGCGATGCAGAGCAACGGTAGACGTGTCCATTTTCTCGTATAATCAAACGGCACCATTTAAACATCGGGGTTAAAGAGCACCACAGCGATGAAAATAGTCATTTCACTGAGCATAGGCGCAAGAAGCTGCAGCAGTAGGTTTAACCGTTTCACCACTGTTGTTTGGTCCAAACCCTTCGATAGCAAAAATGACTCTGGACCTGGTTATAACAGAAAAGTGGGGTGACCAGTTTAACCCACGACACTGCAGGGACATCAAGCCTTCCGTACACATAGAAACACGATTGGGACTAATTTGGGATAATTGGATGGTGAATTAATGTCGATTTGATCTGCAAATGTAAGATCATCTGCTTTCCTTTTTATGTTACACACTTGTTTTTATGAGTAATTTGTAATAATTTCATCATTCAGCTATAAAGCACCTGATATTTTTAAGAAATTTGAAAAATTTGACGATCCAATTATCCCAAATTAGTTCCAATCGTGTTTAGAGCACACACCATAATTACCAAGCAAAAGGGACGGATACACCCGAGAATTGTAAGTGTGCGCTTTCGTCTCCGCCTTATATTGGCAATATTTTCACTCAAACTCAGACGTTTGAACAGGTTAAATCCACTCAGAGTAATCAGAACAATCAGGCTGCGTTCACAAAATATATAGTTAGGGGGCTGGAGGAATACAGGGAGATTCGAAAATTTCGGGGAGTAGTAGAGGAGGGGACTTGAAAATTGAGCTCTGCCTAAGGGGGGCCTGAAAACTTTTGGTAGGTAATTTAATGAAAATTTAATAGCATTTTAATGTCATCCAATTGTTCTAATGTTAGAAATCATAAAACAAGATTTAGAAGCAGTTTGCCGCATTTTGTTACTTTTATCTCGAATGAATCTAAAAATCTATGAATTTTGTAAAAAAACAAACAGTAGGCCAAATATTGGCGCAGAAGCTGCAACTGTTAACATTGTTTTCAATATTTCTATGCAGTATATCAAACACAGTTTCTCGCTGTCTCCCTATAGCATGTTGAAACATACAATATTCAGGTTTTTTTGACAAAAGCCTGCATATGTGAATATTGGGAAATACTTGAATTAAAGTCCAGAAAGAAATTAATTTGTCAATGATGCAAATGCGGAATACGTCTTCACAGGCTGTCTTGGCAAACTGGCAGTGTCATTGTCACTGCATACCGGCAATGACAGAGATAGCTTTGAATTTAAAGTAGCTGAAGAAGAGTTTGGGTCATGTGACGCTCATCACGGTTAAAAATACTTGTGCACAAGATCAGGCCAGAAAGCACACATGGAAGACGAGGAGACTTGAAAGTTATCAGGGAGTTTTGAATTCTGGCATATGAGAATAATTTCATTTTAGTCCATCATCCAACGGGCCCATTTACAGGATTAGGTACCAATAACCCACTACCCCAATGGAATTAACCGTTCTCTGACAGTGAATCCGCTACTCTGGATCTACCGGGACTTGAACCGGCTCTCGAACTCACCATCCTCCGATAGTGAGTCCCTCACCCTAACCAATGGTCCACGGTGCCTCCCGATAACAATAATGATGATCATAATGAATGATCAAATATTAAAGAAAGGTGGGGGTCACCATGCTTGATTTTCTAAATTTTTACATTGAAAGATAACACAAAGTAAAATTTTGTACAGTAAAGACTCGAATATAAATACTAATATAAATGGAAAAATGTGTGCGTAAATAATTTTTTTTAATTTTACCAAATTTACCGTTTATACACCAACAATTTCAGGGATTAAAACGTTCATTTGATGGAATATTTTAACCTTCCAGTTTTGTCACTTATGTAAAACTTATAAATAGTATCTAATGTAGCCAGGAATTTAAAATGTGCATACTCTCTCATGATCGTCATTTTTGTGCTCTTCAGCAGGTGCCATTGACATGGCCAGATCGAGTTAGATTAACTGAAGTTAGCTTTGACTGATAAATCAAAAAAGTCCACTGATATGTTTAGAAATGAATCAGTTTAAGAACTTGCTCTATGGATATGCCTTTACAAACTGCTAATAACAAGTAGTGTTGAAAATCTGTGAGCAGAACTGCCCAATACATGTTTATTTTTGTTTACACGTATCCCTACTAAATATGCGACTATATGAAAATTTGGAAGGGGGACTTGAAAAATTTTGATCATATAGACGATTGGACTTGTCAATCGCGATTCCTCCAGCTGCATCCCCCCACCCCCACCTAAACGCTCTTTGTGAACGCATCCTTAATTAAAAGAAAACCTTGTAAATAAATGAAATAACGCGGCCATTTTAATTTCAAATGTCGGTAAATACGAGGTAATATTTTGTACGGTACGAAACCAACACAGATTGCTAGTCTTAATTTTAAAGAGAACATTCGAAGTATACTTGAGGAAAGTTTGAGCAAAACGTTTATCTCTTTCAGTTTGAAGGTGCACACTGTCCTTGATTACAGTCTCTGAATGTTGATTGCTGAGTGAAATTTGCTAATTGAGTGATGGTTCCCTCATAAAAAAAGACTGTGTTTTACTTTTGACATTTACGTTAACATTGTCTTTTTGATAGTTGTAAGACATGCACTTAAAAATTAAGAGTAGGCTCTGAAATCAATATTGCACTTCTTGATTGCAGTGATAGTGTTGTTGTTCATTAGGTACATATGTCAATGAGCTATAATGACGTACACACCTGTCAAACTGTCAAACCTGGTGATAACAAAGTGTCATCATTTCCTTCATCACTGATTTCTGTCATCTGCAGATGTTCTTGTTGTGAAAGAAATTTGCATTAATTTTGTTGAAGACTATCGTTCTAAGCCAAGATACAGAATCTTGGTACCACTGAGTTATATTTGAAAAAATAGTCTCCAATATATATATAATATATATATATATATATATATATATATATATATATATATATATATATATATATAACCGGGAGGGCACATTGTATACATTTTGTGTATATATATATATATATAGAGAGAGAGAGAGAGAGAGAGAGAGAGAGAGAGAGAGATATTATTACCCAATATCGCCTGTTTCTGTGTCTTGTCAGTATAAGTGTCATTTGTGCTGCGTCAGACGCGAGAAGAAGTCGAGTGTCTGACGCAGCACAGGTGATATTGGGTAATAACCGATTTATCATATACCCATGCCCAGAATTTTACAAATACTAACGAAAAAGCTAAAATTTTGAGGCTTTACTTTATTACGCCTTGCGCATAAATATCGCAATATTTGTGTGAACAGGCTTCATTCATAGCGAGCGCAGCGAAGCGAACATTCAGACTAACGTGTGTACATGAAATTTAGAATAGAAACTCTGTATACCTACGAGTTTGAAAAGAGTGCTCTTCCGGTTGTTTACCTGGAGGCACCCATTTTGACTACTTCTACACTAATTGCGTGAAATTCATGATGTCATCTACCACAAATCCTACGCGACAATATGTTTTTCTGAAAAAAGAATCTCTCTCTTCGATAAAAAGTAAAAAAATTCAGTTCAAAATGATCATTTTCGATCACTTTTGAAAGCCAAAGTCGATTATCGCTGTGCGCCGCCATTTTGAAACAAGCCGACTCTCGCTAGGACAAATGGTCAACTCACGCAGGAATTAAAAATTGTGTGCTTGAGAGCTGCCAACGGGAATACAGTATTTGCTTTGCATCAGACGGCCTCTGTTCCAGGCCCTGTTACCATAAACTGATCGGAATCATGTAATTTACCTGTTTTAAACGATTTTCGTTAGTGAACTTCGCATTTTCGGGTTAAATTGCTACAATAATCTATCATTGTTATTCTAGAAAACAATTGACGGCAATTCAACCTCAATGGCAAATATATGTAGCGAACATAAAAATAGCAGCATGCTATATTGCTGTCGCCTGAAAGCAACAATGACGATACTTCGCTGCGCTCGCCCTCAGGTCAGACCTGTTACATATTAAAACTATACGAAGAAGTCAACATCACCAGCGACATCGCTGCAAGTCCTCCATATCTCAATGAACTCCAAAAAGAAAGACACAGGGATTCAAAAATTGCCGTCAGGGGGTCGTTTTATATGCTATTACAATAGTAACCGATAAAAAACTGTCCTCTGCTTTAAACCTCTCCTGATTTCACAGTCACCTGTGGTCTATTCCGCTCTGCTTCTATGCGCCAAATAGACGTGTGTACATATGCCTGAGGAGAAGATTTCTTCTCAGGGACATGTACACACGACGCGACGCCTCTATGGAGCGCATAGACGCTGAGCGGAATAGACCACAGGTGACTGTGTTGATTTCGATTGCGTTAGATCGTCGTACGACACGGAGAGGGGCCCCCAATCTGTTTGTTTACACTGAGAGTTACCTTGTCAACAGGCGGCGGGCGTGCAACATCGCTCTCAAGCCACGCACTCGCACCTGTTCGGAGGTAGACCGTGCCGTGCGAACGGCAGAATCTTTGCTATTTCTTGTTTTAAAAAAATACAAGAAAAACCATGGGAAAACATCACAAGACTCAACATGTAATATTTCGTATTTAGCAACCGAAATATCCGTGTTCCTCAAAGCCCGTCGAATTTTTACGTCGGCGACATCGCTTCACAGGCGGAAAGCGGCAGCCATTTTGTTTGTTTACGTTGTTCACTATTAATGTAGTTCAGGAACACTCCAAAACCGAATACCGTGAAATATCACAGCAGATATATTACGGTAAACGTCACTAGGATGAAGCGATTTATGATGACATTTTAGGTATTTATCATAAAATGAAGCAGTGTTGTTTCTGTAACGGCAAGATGTTATCTGTACTAATGTAATGGAATCCGTAGACTAAATTAAGCAAATCTGCCCAAGTAGCCAATTTTTCCGAAAGAAAACGTTCAACCGGTTCTTTATCAAATCATAAATTAAAAATCGTGGATCACCATCCACATGTTGGTACGAGAAATATCATTATCCACATTTACCGATATTTTGAATTCACAATGGATACCATCTTTTTGTTAAGTGCATGAAAGAAAATTATATTTTATTTTCAGTATACCAAAGCCAGTGAAAATTAATCAGTCAAACCACGTCAAAATAAGCCCCCATAAGTAATAGACTGAAAAAAGTACTTGTTCAAGCTGAGGGTCAGAACATGTACTCTACATCCACATATGCACTCCAAAGACGTTACAAATTTAAATTTGGATGAATATTGTATTTTCCTTCTGGAAGTGTTAACAGGTGGCAAATTATCGATGGTAAAATAGCCGTCGTGACGTTTTACATGCTTTTTACGAAGAGTGAAATGTTTGCATTGTAAAAACCACTCTACCACAGTCTATTTGCTATTCTTATCGTCGTTAGCTCAATATAAAAACGCATTACCATCTTCCTTTGAAAGGTTTCAATAATATCTTCTTACTGCTAGTTGACACAGTACCATTGACACGTGAACGCTTTCCTCTGACGATCGCCCTCTATAGTTCACCATTCGAGGATATAAAAGAACACAGAATATTAATGTCAAGTGTATTATTCTCGTGCATATTGGTATCTGTAATGAAGTTAATATTAACTAGGTTATATCTCCTTATATTAGCGCTATAAATATACCCTTCCCGTCTCATTGGTTTGGGTTACACAGGAATTGCCTTTATGTACAGACAACGCGCTACGAAAACGAGATGGCTGCCTGTTGACGTCATACTGTATGTTTGTTTGTTTCTTTCTATGATTCTTTCGTCTATCACCTATTTATCTTCACTGGGTGCAAATTTAAGCGAAATACCCTGCTGAGTGGACATTGGCATAAATAACATCACCGTACAATAAACACAGTTCGCCAGTTGTTTTTTCTCGTACCATCCTCCTTTGATGTTCCGAAAATCTAAATGTTGTCGTCATGGTGATATGGTCCTGGTATTGTTTACCTATTTCATTCCAGAGATCATTGAAGCAAAGCTCTTGTTATTTTAGAATGGCAGATCAAAAAAGGCTTGTCGTTACCTGAGGTCGTTGAAGGTCATCCCATTCAGCGTAAGCACTCGCTGAAAAATCCACATAATAGGCGCAAATGGCTTGTTTGCCCACAGTAACACGGCTGAGTAGGCATCCGTTTTTAGGGTCTATGGCATAGGTTATCATGAAGAACACGGTGCTGACAGTGTGAAATCCTGAGAGCTAATCTGAAAGGTCATGCAGTATAGACTGCTTGTGACAATATGAAGTAGCTGATAAACAGTGTTCTGACTGCTCTGTTTGCCGGTCTCTAACCACATTTTCCATAACCTTCGTCATCGCATAAGCTTACATCGACCACCCCTTCTGAGCGCCATCGTCTGCTCAACTCTCTGTGCAGGTGATGCATACTATTTTTAGAATCATGCATTTTAGTACAGTAGCTGATATAGTTCCTCAGTATATTATTTTCACAGATTGAGAGTAGACAGTTTCAATCAAATTTTTACTGTGCTCCATTTTATTTTGTCTTTCACAAAAACTGGTAAAACGTACAAAGTAATTGAATGCGCAGCCCTCACCTCTGTGGACCTCAGAAATAATTTATATTTCTAAACGAACTTCAAATTACTATGAGTTTGAATGAGGTACTTGAACGGTTTTTTAACGTTGCTGGAGGATACTGAAAAAAACTCAGAGAAAATTTTCTATATTCTCTCCGTCTCTCCCTCGACTTGTTTGTGAACTCAGCCTTACCCAACAGACAAATTTTACCCCACAATATAATTTTTGCTCTTACAACTTTGCTGCATTCACGTGAATTTAGACAAAGTACAGCTCCCGACAAGAGCTGAACGTGTGGTAAATTTAAACAGAATTGACAATGGCGTTCTTTCAGTTGAAGGTCGGACGTTTCAAGTCCGGCAGGTCCCAGTGACATATATTTAAACGCTTGTCTGGTTATTTTGAAACTTTATATCAGAGAAAGACTGACATAAAACGTAGAGGAAAACGTTTTAAACTTAAAAGTATAATGTCTATCCATCTACTTAAGCCTGGGTGTGAATCGAGTTTGTAGAGCAATTCTTCTAAATCTTAATATCACTTTCATTAATTGTAAGTACCAGTATCGTCTTTCTCTCTGTATCGTCTTCTCTCTGTGTTTCTGTCTCGGCATCAATGATGTATGTTTGTGACTGTGTATGGACCATATCTGTGCGTTTAGCAGTGCTATTCACTGACTTTGTAACTTTGCAATGGTATTTCTCTGGCACAGTTGTCTGTCTGTCTGTCTGTCTGTCTGTCTGTCTGTCTGTCTGTCTGTCTGTCTCTCTCTCTCTCTCTCTCTCTCTCTCTCTTTCATCATCTGTTACCATTCAGAGTGGCCTGTGTCCATTGACAAAGTTTGACAATGAAGTATCGATACCCTCGTATCGTGAATTGGAGTAAGATTCTATTATTAAGTAAACAATACTGTTTTCAAGGTTGCTCCAACACGGCCTCACTGGTTTTTTATTGAAGAGTAACAATGGTATGGTTCCACGAGACAATTATGTCTGAAGTCTATATCTATAAGGAATAGGGGCATCAGTCCCTTTATCGCGACGTGATTGACAGAGTAAATAATAGATTTGTATATATTTATATGTGTTTTTATTGTTTGTATCAACCTACACTTTGTCGTCACTCAACTGTGATAGACTATTTACATAAGGTGCTCGTTTCCATTACAACAACAATAACAACAACAAAAACATTCACGCTTTCACGATTGCGGGTTGTCACGTGTTTGTACGGCACATACAAATCGTTCACCTCCTGCCTTGCGAGTTAAAAAGGCGTTTAGAAACTTCGCGTGAAGCAGGGCAAACGAGACCGTAGTGTGAGTTGTCATCACGGCTGGATAGCGACGAACAAACATGAAGAACCGAGTGTTTTGTGTCCTGGTCTTGGCGATCGTCTCCCTTGGACTGATACAAGGTTACGAAGAAAACTATCGCGACAAGAAAAGCAAAATAGATACCTTGGACAGATTACTGTCGAAGACATTTGAGGTAAATTACTTAGAGTTGCATTTTTTGCTCGGTAATATGATCAGCCTCTCGTAGACTGAGTCGACACGCCGACTACAGAAGTCAGTCTATGCTATCTGGAGTCACATTTTGTCGTCAGGTTTGGAGTCATAACCAAACATATTAGACAGTAGCTAAACCTGGCCGCCGCACCGGGTCGCCAAATATCCATTATCATACCATACTCCTTCTTTCTGTTGGAACGTCTCCGCTATTTCGTAAGTATTAACATGTCTCTCTGTCTCTGTCTGTCTGATCTTACTGATTTCAGAAACTTTTCTGGAGTCTCCGTTAGTGAAGCCATATTGAGCACGATAAATTTCGTGAGGCTCAACGTTTTGAACGTCTTGAAGTGAGATCTGCTAATCAAACCATGGATCTGACTATTGAGCTGTTACACCACCACTGGTAACATAGACTCGTAGTTCCATGTCGCGACCCCACACTCTTACACCGGCAGTTAGAAAGACTTCTTTGATCGTTGCCTTTCAAAAAAAATGTATGAGCTTTTCAGCGCGCATCCTTTTATTGTACCCAAAGTCTTCACCTTTAGGCGAGCGAGACGCCATTCAACGAGAGGTCAAACAATTTAAGATGGAAAAATTATCTAAACCCGATCGCGATCTGTTCTACGCGAAACTAATTTAAACTTATCTGAACTCTTGGACTGATAAATCGACGCGTCGAGTCGACCGCCGATAAAAGTATTGAAATACGCGTTAGGTTATGTAGTCATATTTAGGACTCTTCTACAGTACATGATTCGCTAGACCAATAGCTTTCACATTTTACTTAAACTTACTCCAAGTCTTTGGGCATAGAAGTATCAACACGTATTATAAATTGAAGGACTAGACATCAGCTGACCGTCGTTGTAAGTGTTAGGCTGTTGCATAGATCATGGGGTGAACGCCTAGGCCAGTGAGTTCGCTGCCGAGAAAAGCCAGGCCACTGGGAGCCAGCCTAGGTTCACTCAAAAGCGTTGTATTATATTGGGGTACATTGTACTCGTTCTTGACGTGACAATAATAATGATTGTATAATGTGACCTTTCTTTGCTTTGTCCTGACCGAGCTGCCCTTCCTGATTTTATTAAGAACTTCGGGAGGTGATACCCCGGATGTTCGTACAACTTCAAGCTCGGGTAATTCCGTCGGCTAAAAATAAACATGCCGCATATAAAATATTGCGGTCATTTCCTTAAAATACAGTCAAGGGATATTTGCCCCACCGGTTTTACAACGCATACCAGCCAAAACAGACTGACCATGATAGATGTGTATATCATAGTGTATGTAACGTCTTCAACATTTTTGCTAGTTGATACCCATTTTGACCATTATGAACAAATGTTAAATCAAGTAGTGAAAATAATCGGCGTAGTCTACAGTTTATTGCGTACCTGTCAAACAGGACATTGTGAACTATAAAAAGTCTGCCGGTGTTATTAACAAAAGGGCGTACGATTTTTATTTGCAGCAACGAATGCACAGAGCATCGGATTTTTCAGCTCATTGTTAGTCCAGTCACCGTTCTGTGTAAAGAACGAGAACATGGATTCACTGAAAAAGTCTTGTATTTAAGTTGCTATTCGGCTTTTGCAATTTTTGTTTGTTTGTTTGTTTTAGTTTTGTTAACTAGTATTGACAGATTTCAACCTTTTGGCCACATTAAGGTTGAACGACTTGTTGGGTCAGTTTGAAGCCAAGAGAGCAAGAAAAGTTTTCACTGGCTTCTATATCTCAAAAACAATATATATTGAGATAACACTGACATTGCCTCCATTTTAAATTTGTGTCGGGAAATCCTGGTAAATTTTTTTGTGTGTTACCAATTTGTTTTCAGGCAGACTCCTAATTTTAATTTTTCTATAAGGAGAGTTTTAGCAAAAGTTTTACCATTTGAGTGGTATGTTTTTTTTGAAACTAATATCTTACTGCAACATTTTACCAATTTTTCTGTAAATTTTTCAGTACTACTCTCATAATTTTTGACCAAAAAGACATCACATTTCATTGGCTAGAGCTTGGTATTAAATAAAAGTTTGGCCACAATCTGACGAAAAAAAAATATTTGATGGCCTATAAGTTTTGAAGTCGACAGAAATTAACTTTGGCGCTCAACGGGGTAAGTCGTTCAATCCCCTCAAGGGAAGATAATTAAACTGTTCCTCCGAGTTGCTACTTCTACTCCAGCCAATAGCGTTGACCCGATTTCAGATTTGTTACTAAATATAGCTGCACGCGCGCGACATTGGACAACGCTGCCTAAAATTCGGACAAATTTTGTTGTTGTAAGCGCGGTTGTTGTTGCAGCTTGTAGTCTGAGCCATAGATTCATACGAATTAGTGTGACTTTCAGTAGCAACTGTAACATTCGCAGGTTTTATTTTAGTCATTTATGAGGAAAATGCTGACAAATATTTACTTATATATATTAATGAGATAAAAAATGACGTCATTTGCCATTAGCGCTATTTAGATTTTAAAGCGGCACGGGACAGTTTTGTTTTACATACTTTTATTGTTTTTTGTTTTCTTACGGAAGCATGTAGAAATGGTGAGAATTTTTGCTATCAACACTGCCTGCATATGTAATGTCTCAATTATTCCTGAGAGGTTGTAAAATCTACACTCCAAGTCATCAGTAACAATGTAACTGTTGGGAATTTTTTTCTGGCGAGTAAAAGAATTCAAACAATCGCTCGCCACCTTAGTAGTCCTGAAAAAATCAGAGGGACAACATGTTTTTTTTCTGTGAATCGAAGTATAATATTTATTTTGTTTTTACTTTTATGTCTTTATCTCTCTAACTCACAGGACGAAGAAGCTAATAAAAAGGAACAGAGTATACGTTCTTTTCTTTCAGGTAGGAAAATGATTCTTTTGCGTATTTAAACAGCGTGACAAGCACGTTGTCGAAAAGAAATCAGTGTTCATATATTTGTTTGCTCTGCAAATAGTATTATAAAAGTTGCCATGGTAGGAGAATAGATGTTTTTAAATGTTTTACGCTGACCTACAAGGTATAGCGTGAGTGAGTCATCAACCCGGCACAGTTCACATTGAAACGGTCGGCGTTTTGTGTACCGCTACATGCAACAAAAGGTTGCCGGGATCATATCAGTGGCTTAAAGAAAGTGTTCGAACGTGTCCGTCTGTACAGACCATCTGATATTTAATCGGCGTCACTGCCTTGATATCGCTAAGTCGTATTTTGGATACTTTTTTATTACGTTTCTGTATGATTTTGAAGCAGTGGGAATCGCATCTTTACGTCAGACGTGTGTCTGTGTTAGGTCACAGAAATAATGCACGAGGACACCGGCGAGCTGTCTCGCCCAGGCGTCAAATAGGCCGATTAGGGACCATTTTCATGTAATTTCTCAATATTTGTCTTCCAACTTCCACTAAAGCATTGAAAGATATAGAGAGCACGCTACTGACAACCTGTGTAGCCACACGTAACGAGAGTACACGTACTGACTCTGACAATCATTAAATGGGACCTATTGTGAATATTTTATGTAATTGCACAGAGTCATCACTAAGAAGACTGGACGTGGACAACATTTCGGACAGATTTTCCCCGGCGTGCGTGCGCGCGTGCGTGCGTATGTATGTATGTATGTATGTATGTATGTATGTATGTATGTATGTATGTATGTATGTATGTATGTATGTATGTATGTATGTATGTATGTATGTATGCATGTATGTGTGTAAGTATGTATGTAATTACATCAAAGGATCTTATTAACTCCCATTAAGTGTGCAGTTTCACGCCCAAGTGTTCAAAACTACAATACGAAGTGAACTGAGAAGACGATAGGCAGTGCACCGTTACCTGTTCTGCTCAAAGATCCTGACCTATTTAAGAGTCTTCTCTACTTTAGTTTGTTAATCATTTTATTTTTAGCTAAACACTACTTCTATGGTCAAAAATGTTGAAATGTGACGAGAATGCATTACAAACTGTTTGGTCTTGTCATGGAGGTAGGAGTGTCATGGTCCTGCCAAAATGTATCAAAGATGTTTCTAAAGATATTTTCTCTAGCAATTCCTTTGTTCAATGGTTGAAGGCGAACACCAGATAATGTCAACGTTTCTATCCCCCTGTAGTGTGCACCGACACCTGTGAATACGCAGCTGATACAGACTGTGATGATGGAGGTGCAGATTCCGACTACAATGTCTGCCAATACGGCTCCGATTGCACCGACTGCGGGCCAAGATATAGCCCACCTCCAGGTACAGTATCACGCTGAGATTGTGCATACGCTGAGAACCATAGTGGGCTGTCGTTACAAGTGCTTGGCGTTCACAAATGAAAACATCCAAAGCCGGTTCTAATCCCTGCCACCGCGTTTCTGACCAACATGAAAATCAAAAAAGTTGCTATTAGCCTTTGTAATTAATATTTTGATACTTTTATGTTAAGTGGTAATTTGACCGCATCCAATCAAAGTAATCTTTCAGTTCTGTTCTTTCACTTTTTTG